>JALQSN010000382.1:0-47458 GCA_023690525.1 Holotrichia oblita | reverse complement strand
ACAACTTCGCTGAAATGATTACCTCGCACGTAGTCATTTCACAGACGGACACCCAACACGTTTATCAAGTGAATTTTACTGTCGCTTTTCATGTTTGTCGGCATTTCTTTCGCTTATGGAGTAACGCACCCACGCCCGATGTTGAAGCTCTGATTCAGAAGAATATTCTTCCTGTCCGCCCCGGTCGCAGAGATGTTCGCAATATCTGTCATAAACCAGCTGTCAGCTTCATTTATAGAGTAGCATAATTTGTTTCTTGAAACAGCTTTTTTTTGCAGATTTCCCATCTGTCTTATTTGCATGTCTATTTAACCTTTTTCTTTTAAAAAAGAAACGACGGCTTAGGTCGTTTAGTCCTATACCATCGTTCCATCGTTGTGCTTTTTTACTTAACTTAATGACATTGCCTTTCTGCCTCTTTTACTTTTAGGCGACGAAATGGAAAGCGCCATTGATAAATACGGTTCTTACTCATGATTGGGTAAACGGCACAATGCAAGAAAAAATAAAACCCTCGGGAATTCCTTTTCTAAAGGGGTTTCCCGGAGGTTTTTAAAAGTTCATTGTCATTTGTCTACCCATATATGAGTAAGAACCATAAATACCTTGAACGCGGCGCGCTTTTTGCCCTGTATGAGCGTATCGCCACGCGGTATATCACGAAAATGGATAAGAAAGAAGCGTATCGGCTCGTACCGTCCGATTTCAATAAGAAGAAGATGTAGCGATATGCAAATTTTAGTAGATGCCAACGCCTACCCTGTCAAGCAAATTGCCGTTCGGTTGACAAAACAACGAGTCAGTCCTCAGTTTTTAGTCGATGCGTTGAACGCCATACATAATTCATTAGACTTCTTTCGTTACTGTAATTTTGCTTCAAGCTTGCCAAAGTGAAACGTTCGCTCGATAAGCATTTTTTCGCACAAGCCACGAAAAGAACGCTTGGTTCGCTTACATACTTTGACCGCTAACGCTAAGCTTTCCGCAAAATCTTAAATCTTAAGTTATGAAAGAAGTCTATTGTCCGAAACAACCATAAATTTACGGGCTTTTACGATTTAGTCAATTTGTGACAACTGAATGACAAAGCATTTTGCACACCACTTGCACATGTGGTATCGTACTCCACAAGTCATAACTGCCGATTATCCCGACACGATATTTTGCTCTGGAAACCGCGACATTGATGATATTTGGCTTTTGCCCCACCCAGCGTGCCGCCCCCATTCCTTGCTGAGCGTCACATCCAAGTACCAACAATACTTCATTGGCTTCTTTCCCCTGAAAAGTATGTATAGTACCACAGTTATCCTTAATCCAATCATTTACAGTATCCGCATCCGTTTCCGGTAGCAGTGCTCGAAGCAAAGTCCGAAGCCTATGCTCCAGCGAGAGTTTCACTGACGTGAAAGGCGTGATAATGTACATATTGGGCAAGCCTCCAAACTTGGTGATTGCCTTCTCAACCAAGCGCACCGTTAAATCAATTTGGTCGGGTACCGTATGATTTTTCCCGCCAATCTCTGCTCCGGGAATATCAAACCAAACTGATCGCTCAAGTAAAAACTGTTCATCCGCCGAAGGCGGCGCTGTTTTACAAAACATACGCCCGCAATACGCAACATCATTGGACATACTGAATATGGGTTCGATACAACGGCGGTGAACCACTAGAGGGCAGCCCAGCCACATCGGCTCATCTCCCGTCTGCCGTACTCCGCCATATGGATTTTGTGCGTCAGCCAGCATTTGCACAGACAACTCAGGAACCCGGTATATGGTTGGCAGGTTATTGTCGTCTGCAAAGCGCTTGCATAATTCTGAGGGCGTTGTCATAATCGGTTCTACTTGCAGCGGGTCACCCACAATGATAGCTTTTCGGGTGCGCCATAAAGACCCCAATGCGCTTTGGGGAGTCGCCTGCCCGGACTCATCTACAACCAGAATACCAAGCTCGCCCGGCTGTACGCCTTCCAGAAAAGACTGAACAGATGCGAAAGTGGTGGATATGACAGGAATCACAAAAAAGAGCGTATTAAGTAAGCTGCCATAGGAACGCTCCCGATCCTCAAGAGTAAAGCTGCCATCCCACATAGCAAATAACCGCATTAGGTTCTGCTTAACACGTTTACTGCCTAATATGAATGCCTTATGCAGCATAAGGGAGCGATAAAATAATTCTTCGCGTAAAGTATCATAAACACTGTCTGTCCAAGGGCAAACAGATTGCGACATTTCGTTAGCGCTTATATCATTCCAGAATGCGTCGTCTGCGCAATTTGAAGCAAAGCGCTTTTTCTCCGGTTCCAACACGGCTTCAAGCAGACACTTCTGTTCCCGCGCCCCTTGCAAAAGCACTTCCTGTTGCCGGAGGCGCTGGACAGCCGCTTCCAGTTTCTCAGATAGAGTATGCAAGGTTGTTCTCTGACGGGTTATCGCAATCAAATCTTCATCGCATTGTTTCTTTGCCCGTTTCCACTCCAGCATAACCGAATCATTCTTAAAATAGCCGGAGAACAATCGTTTTACACCTGAAATTCCGGATTGAAGCGTATGAGCATTTTGCTGATGCAACAAATACTCTTTTTCAAGCCTCTCTAAAATCGCTTGCTGTTCGTCCAACGAACGATTTTGATTCTCAACTTCCACTTGAAGAATCGTGAGTTCACTCTGAACAGCACACTCCAATTTAACAGCCTCGGCATATTGTTCAGCATTCTTTTGTATCTCAGCTATTGTGTTCCGTTCCTTTTCGACCGCTTCCCATGCATTGAAGAAGTTTTGCCTCGCGGTCTCCCAATCCGGCGGCGATTGCTCGTAATACTTTTTGAGAGTATTGCCGTCGCTTGTCTGCCATAGCCGGTTTTTGAGTTCCCCTAGATTTGTCTTTTTTCCTAGCCGTGCGGAAATAAGTCCCCACGCTGGCCCTTTTAATAAAGCTGTTGCGATATCAGGAAAATAGGTTTCATCCATATTTTCGGTGTTGGTAAAATGCCTGCTTCGGTCTTTCTTGACTGCTTTTGGCAATTCAATGGATATATTTTCAACTGCCGCATTGTTATTGGATGCTACTAGCATCCCAAAAGCTGTAAGCACATCATCCGGGCGGTAAAATGTACGATTAAACTGGTCGGGCGGAGACTTGAACTCTTCCTTACTAAAAGCACCGTCAGGCTTTGCGTATTTTGCCAGCAGCGACGCACGCTGAACAATATTGGAGGCTACAATCTCTTTAAGTAAAGTGGTTTTCCCTGTGCCCGGAGGGCCGTTTACTGAGAAGATATCCTGTTCAGAAATGGCGAGATTAATCGCCAGTTGTTGCATAAGGCTCGGAGAATGCACTGAAGGCCACGTTCCTCTCGGGAAACGGTCGGCTTCTAACCACTGCTTCATAGCTGGCACATCGGTGTCGATTGCAGTTCTTTGTGGAGTCTGATTACACAATGCCTCAGCGTATCGCTTTACTTGCTTTCCAGGATTTCTCCTGACACGGGCTATCTCACGCACGTAATAGCTCGACATTAACTCTGTTGACGGCTCAAGCACCGGGAAACTTCCGTCTTTTTTTTGAACTTGCGTTTTTTTGCGAGCCCATAATGATGGAGAAAACACGACGGACTCTATACCTGTTTCATTACATACCTGCTCATAGATCAGACGCAGAGATTCTAACGTAAGCGGCTCATCTTTTGCTGATAACGCGGTATCGAACCGTTTTTGCAAGTTTTCCAGATCATCCGGATTCAGCTTCGCGCTGAAATCATTAGACCGCACCATAACGCCCAATGCCCAAACAAAGTTGGAAACAGCAAAAGAACCGCCTACATAAACTCCTTTTTCGTCTGCTTTTAACGCGCACAAACAACACCTTGACTGATCACGCTCTATAGGGGAATCTTTCATAATAAGGCCAAGCCTGCCCAAACACCACGAAATAAGGTCAAAGGATGTAGCGCAGCCAAAATAGATGTCGTGGCTGATTTGCTGCTTGAGATTCGGCTGCACAAGCGGCCAAGGCAAATTCCTTTTGTTAAGGTCAATGTCTTCTTTCTCTTTAACCGGCCAATTTGGTTGGAAGAATTCTAAGGTATACCAGTAGTCTAATAGGCGTTCCAGCATTAGTAACCATACCTTTCATTATCAAAGATAGAGATGTATTTGGGTTAATTGATACGCTCTGCCCTCAAGTGTTAACTTGTAATACTGAAATTGTCAAAAGAAGTTTCAGTGAGTTTTGTCAATCGTCAAGCCACTGTGTCGATGAGCATAATCCGATACGCCCCTCGCTTAACCATCGGCGGCATACCGCCGATAGCAGAGCAGATTCTTCTGTTGTTCCAATAGTCCAAATAGTACGCTGTAATAATATTGGTAAGTTGTGCACAAGAAAGCTTATTTGTATCAAAACAAGCCATAATCTCTTCCTTAGCTCGTGCCCACATACTCTCGCATTTAGCGTTATCATGGCATCGTCCGGCGGCGGAGTTCATGCTTTGCGTTATCCCAAGAGTGTCTAATAACTCCCGAAATTCTGCACTTGTGTACTGGCTCCCCTATCGGAATGACTGATTGCACCTCGTAAGTCATGAAATACAGCCGCCGCTCTAAATGTCTCAATAACCAATTCTTTCCTCATATGGTTTTCTATCGCAAGTCCCAGGCAAGCATTATCGAAACAGTCGAAAACTGCGCTGACATACAGCTTGCCATCACTTGCCGTCCACTCAGTTATATCCGTTACGGTTTTTTCGTTAGGTACTTCCGTCGTAAAATCTTGTTTCAACAGATTGTCAGACTTTTGCGCCTTTTTATCTGCTTTTGTTAATCCTTTTGGGCTATTCTTTTTTGCAACAGGCCATTTTCTCGCATCACCTTCGCCACAGTGTTGTAGCTGGGACATTCATAATCAAGCTGTAATTTCTCATACATTCGCTGTTTTCCGTATGTTTTGTTATATATATCTTCTTCCAATATCGCCCTCATGTCTGCCAGAAGCTGGGCGTACTTATAGGGACGACTTAATGATTTAACATATTTGTTATAACCCTGTGGAGTGACACTAAGAACCCGGCAGTACAACGATGTTTTGCCACTTTCCGCATTGTTTCTTATGTACTCGAACCTCAATCGTTTACCTATTTCTTCTGGCGACTTGCGAAAAAAGCCGCTGCTCCTTCCAATATTTCCATTTCTTTTTTCTTTTGCGTAAGCTCGCTTTTTAACGCTTTGTTTTCTTGCTCCAGTTGTTTTATCCTCTCCGCCATTCTTAACGCATTTTGTGGCTCTATTGGCGTCGTCTGCTCTGGCAGCTTGCCCATCTTTGCGCGGCTTACCCATGTGTATAGCGTGTCTGCTGGCATTTTTAACTCCCTTGCCGCAGCACTGCTTCCTATATCCTGTGCTAATTTTACCGCGTCTGCACGGTATTGTGCTGTGTAACTTCTTTGTCCCATGTGTTCTTCTCCTTTTCGTTGTTTTATTTTATCACGATTGAGAAGATTCACTGTAACTTTTATTGTACTACATCACTTGGATTATATCATGTTTTCTTTTTATTTTTTTATGAAACGAACGTGATTGGGCCGGATGGCCTCTTTTTTATTTTATTTAAATACTATATAATAAAAAATGCAGGATGTAATTTTAAAAGGAGGAAAAGGAAGCATATGCCCGCAAAACTGGAAAACGAATTAAAGCGTCTTGAAGAGCTTTGTTTATATGAAAATAATATTTACAAACAGGGGATTAATTATATAGCAGGTATTGACGAGGCTGGAAGAGGGCCGTTGGCCGGACCGGTCGTGGCTTGCGCGGTCATATTGCCTAGAGATGCCAAAATAATGTATATAAATGATTCAAAAAAGCTATCGGAAAAAAGAAGGAACGAGCTTTATAAAATTATAAAGGATATATCCATCTCTGTAGGCATAGGTATAGTAAGCCATAATGCCATTGATAAAATAAATATTTTACAAGCTACATATCAAGCCATGCGTATTGCGATAGAAAATTTAACTACCGAACCTGAATGGCTCCTAAACGACGCTGTTACGATACCCGGTGTAAAAATTGCTCAAACGCCAATAATAAAAGGGGATTCAAAAAGCATGTCGATAGCCGCCGCAAGCATTATCGCAAAGGTTACGAGGGATGAAATAATGTATGGGTTCCATGAAAAGTATCCCGAATACGGTTTCGACAAGCATAAGGGGTATGGAACAAAAAATCATATAGATGCAATTAAAAAATACGGGTTATGCCAAATTCATAGGCGTAGCTTTGTTAGAAATATAACTGTGGATGTGAATTTGAATGAAGATAAATAATCAAAACCTAGTTCAAAACATAACGGTAAAATCCGATACTTCCACATCCGGCAAAGGGATGCATGAACTTGAACAGGGGGATAAGTTTAAAGCCACTGTAATTGATATACAACCAAACAAGGTAACGCTGCGTTTCAACAGCGGCGATACATTAACAGCAAAATCGCTCGTACTGCCGGAGGCGCGTATCGGCGAAGAAGCTGTTTTTCTTGTAAAAGAGAATGCCAAAGGGCAGGTTCTTCTTGAAATGTTTAAACCGGAGGGACAGCTTCCTGTCAATTTTATAAAAGAAGCACTTACCGGCGCGGGATTATACGCAACCGAAGAAAATATCGAGCTTGTTGGGCAAATGATAAAAAACGAATTACCTATTGACGCCGAAACTCTTCATAAGGCTGTTTATTTTAAACATCTTGGCGGCGGTTTGGAACTTGATAAGATATTATTTCTTCTAAAAGAGAATTTTAAAGCTGACCCTGTGAATGTGGAGCTTTTAAATGGAATAATGGATAAGACCCTACGGCTTTCGGATAACTTAAAAAACGCCGCAGAGCTTCTCTTTGATAATGAGATTTTTGAGAGTTTGGGACGAAATGCCGCTTTAGCAATGCTCGGTTCCGATATAAGCGAGCTTGATGCAAAAGACCCATTTAGTAAAGAAGCTTTAAAAGATATGATTAAATCAAAATTGTTTATAAATTTAAAGGATAAACCATTAGAAAACCTTAACGATTTTTATAAGGAGGTTTATAAGGCTGTCATAAAAGCAAAGGAATCGCTTAATAGATCAGCGGCAGAACTAAGAGGAAAACTTAACGCTTCGGTATCGAAGCTAGCGGACGAATTGACACATGTACTTGAAAACCTTGAATTTACTAACCATATAACAAATTATAAAGAATATTTACAAATTCCATTTATATATAATGAAACAAAAAATCAAGGCGAACTTTATATTTTTAAAGATAAGAAAGGACGTAAAAATTTTAATGAGGAAGCCAGCGTTTTAATAACAATGGATTATGCCGTTCTTGGGCATGTTGAAATTTTTATAGCTAAGAAAAAAAACGCACTAAATTTTCAATTTAAGGCTGAGGATACTGTTTTACGTATGATTAGTTCAAATACCAAAAAACTATCGGAAGCATTGCAAAGCCACGGGTTTACAGTTTCCGGAATCGGCTTGAAAAAACTTGAGGAACCGTTTTCTGTAACAAATGATATTGAGAGTACTGAAAAAAAGGATAGTGCCTTAAAAAGATTTTCATTTGATATGAGAGTTTAAATGGATTTAAAAACGGCGTTGCCGCCGTCGGATTTTGTTAACATAATTATTTTTATTTATATAATGACCTGACAATTTCATCTAAATTAGCGGTTCGGATAGAAATATCAGAAATATCAAAAGATGCTGTTAAATACGCCATAGCTTCTTTTACTGCCATTTGATTTCGGTTAAAACAAAATGTTTTACGTTTATCTTTTGTTTTAATAATTGTTAATCGCTGGTCAAAATTTTCAGGAATGATCCCGTCAAATTCGACCTCTAGAAAATAATCGTCTGAAAATTTGCGTTTAAATGTATTAAGAGCTTCGTCAATTAATTTTTGTCCCTTATCAATCATAATGATTCTATCGCAAATTTGGCTTATGTCTTCCATATCATGAGTTGTTAATATAACGGTCATGTTTTTTTCCTTATTGATTTCGCGGATAAACGTGCGTATTTTACTTTTTATAACAACATCAAGGCCGATTGTCGGCTCGTCCAAATATAAAATCTTGGGATCGTGCAGTAACGCGATTGAAATTTCAGCACGCATTTTTTGGCCGAGGCTTAATTGCCTAACCGGTTTATTAATAAAATCCTGCATTTCCATTAATTCGACAAACATATCAACATTGCGCCTATATGTCACATCGTTTATTTTATACATACGTTTATATAAATCAAACGTATCTTCCGTGGGTAAATCCCAATTCAACTGGCTCCTTTGCCCGAATACTACGCCGATATTCATGGCGTTATTTTTACGGTCTTCGCTAGGTATTAAACCGTTAACTTTAATATCACCTGAATTCGGGACCAATATTCCCGAAAGCATTTTTATAGTCGTCGATTTTCCCGCACCATTAGCTCCTATATAACCTACAAGCTCACCTGGTTCAATAGTAAAGGACATATCCTTTACGGCGCATACAGTTTCATATTTCCTATTAAACAAAGATTTTACAGTATTAACCATACCTTTTTGCCTTTTATAAACTTTAAAATCCTTGTTTACATTTTTTAGCTCTATTAATGACATAACGTCCCTCCTTTACGAACCTGTGCTTTTATAATTATCAATTCCTATTTTCCAAAACTTATAAGCTATTATAAATAATACAACCCCGACAACCGGTGCGGCGTAAGAAACCGCCGGATTAAATAATGTATCATTTTTGCCTAAGAATAAATCGACAGGGTAAAAATTTATAAAAGCATATGGCAGCACAAACGTTAATAAACCTTGAATAAATTTTGGATAAATCGTTAAAGGGTAATCAATAAAAACGTTCATATCACCGTAAAATAAATAAAATAAACTGTTGCTTTCCGTAATCCAAAAAGATGGCGTGTAAAATATTATAAATGCAGATGCGTGGATCAAAATTGCTCCAATAAATGAAAGAGCAAAAATAATCACGCTTAAAACGGTAACCGCCGACTGTAATTTTATTAAGCAGATAAACATAACTACAATGCCTATTATGTAGTTACTCGTATATCCCGCGCTGATATTTTGGCATACATAATAAAATAAAGGATTAACTGGTCTTACTAAAACGGAATCAAAAACACCAAGTCTTATGTTTTTTGAAAGGTTCTCAAACGGCCCCATAACAAAAGTAGCGGCTATCGAATAAGTTAAAACATTCATTGAGTACAATAGTAAAACTTCATATGTCCCCCAATTTCCGATTGCATTAAAACGGTTTAATATAACCATTAGTAATATAAAACCGCTTCCCCACGCAACCACTTTCGATAAAATCCGTACAAAATATTCTCCCCGGTATTCGAGCTGCGTTAAAAACGTAATTTTGGCAAAAGCTAAGTATAATTTTATATTTTCAAACATCTTTTAGCCTCCTTGAACGAAAACAAGTTTTTTTACTTTGGCCCAAACTATACGGCATATAACGGCTGTTATTACTATCCATATTGCTTGAATACATATGATTACCAATGATTGCCGGTAGTCAACACGCCCAAGATAAATTTGTATTGGTTCAAATGAAATCATCCGAAACGGTAGAAACTCACATATTTTCGACAGCCAGCCCGGGAAAAACCATAACGGAACACTGGAGCCTGAAAAAATCGTAAACAATCCGCTCATTATCATACGTGGATGAATTCCGTTTTTAAGCCAGAAAACTGTCAGACACAATGTATAATCAAGATTGTACATTAAAGTTACCGCTAAAATAAGGCTAAGTAAAAACAATAAAGCGTATAACATACTAGGTGGTGATTTTAAGTTTAAAAAAGTAAACGAAATAATTATTATCGGTAACGATGACGTCAAGAATGTAAGCATATTTTTTCCTAATTGTTCCGCAAACATATAACCTTGCAGGTTTATCGGCCTGATAAAATCAACAGCTATGTTGCCTGTTCTTACTTTATCCGCCATTTGCATTGAAAATCCCGCTTTTGTCAAGCTGCGCATTACAAACGAAACGACAGTATATGTGGCCATTTCTCCTGCGGTTATACCTGTGGAATTTCCCACAGTTAATAACGAATTCCATATACTTATTTGTATGTATATGTATAAAATATCGCCGATTATATTAAAAATAAAATCCCCGCGATATTGTAATAACTGTTGTAATTTTAAACGAAAAATAGTAATGTATAAATTCAATTTATCGCCTCATTTAATTTATATAAATTTAAATTACTTAAAGTAAAGTAAATAAACATAAGAAGTAACTTTTTTTAATGGGAAATACAGTTGGACCTTCTGAATTTCCCATTAAAAAAAGTATCATTTTGAAGTTTATTTACTATATCTTATCATTTATCACATTATAAGTCTATTATTTTTGTGTTTTAACGAAAAAACCTGATGGCAGCATCAGGTTTTTTGATTTTTATTATTTTTTATTTAAAACAATGTTTCAAGAGTCTTTCTTACAGCACCCGGGCCTGCGTTGAGCTCGGTAAAATATTTTACGACCTTCTCTGCCAGACCAACCTCATATAAATTTACACCAAAGAATTTCGCATCAGAAAGCAATGGTCTTAATTTTTCTGTGAAATCTCCGGATTCGCCAAACTTTATTTCCGAAAGTTTTTCTTTAAGCTCAGGCATTAACGGGTCTGGGCTAGGATCGAACGCATTACCAGCATCATCCACAGCAAGAAGGTATCTTAACCAACCGGCAATAACAAGCGGTATGTAGGTCAGCTTGGATGGGTCTAAACTTGGGTTTGCGGCATACGCTTTTATTGTTTCTCCGAAACGTACTGGTATTTTTTGTGATGTATCCATAGCTATACGCTGTGGTGTATCCGGTATGAACGGGTTAGGCAGCCTCTCTTCAATAACTTCCTTGATAAAATCCTCTGGTTTTATAATACCAGGGTTAGTTACGACCGGAAGCCCTTCGTCATACCCTACTTTTCCGATTAATGCCGTTAGTTGTTTATCCTTCATTTCAGCAGATATAGAATCGTATCCTAGTATACATCCGAATATAGCAAGGGTTGTATGCAATGGATTAAGGCATGTGCACACTTTCATTCTTTCTACCTTATCAACAGTTTCGCGGTCTGTAAATATCATTCCAGCTTTCTCAAGCAACGGGCGGCCGTTCGGGAATTTATCCTCAACGATAAGATATTCGGAGGATTCAGCGTTGATAAATGCCGCTGTGTAGGTATTCTTTTGTGTTATTATTATATCCGTATCCGTAAAGCCGTCAGCTTCAAGGCTTGCTTTTATCTCCGGCGAAGGACGCGGCGTTATTTTATCAATCATTGTACATGGGAACGATACTTTTGATTCATCGCTTAAATATTTGATAAAGCCGTCATCAGCAATGCCCTTCTCCACCCAGTCCTTAGCCACATAAAGAACTGCGTTCTGAAGTATTACGCCGTTATGAGAGCAGTTATCGGTGCTTACCAAGGCCAGTGGAAGTGCTCCCGCTTTATATCTCTCGAACATTAAAGCAGTTGTCAGGTACATAATATGCTTGGGGTTATCAATCGCTCCGGCAGGGCTGTATCCTTTTTCGGTTATTGTATATGTTACTAGTTGTAAAGTTTCTGATTTAAAAATTTCTTTAAGCCTTTCCATATCAGCATCAGCTTTTAAAGACTCGGCGACGCTAGCCACAACTTTTTTGCTGCTGCTGCCATCGGCGTTTAATGTTACAAGCAGGCTTAAATTATCAAAAGGCTTATATGCTCTGTCAATTATCTCACCGTCAAAACTTTCACATACAATAATACCTTTTCCGCTTAAGCCTTTGTTAAGAAGTGTCTGCTGCATAGCTGCGTGCAGCGCCCTAAAAATATTACCTGCACCAAAATGCAGCCAGATAGGCTCCTTTATCGTATCATTTTTAACGTTCTCAATGTTATACCCCGGCAGCTCGTAAGATTCCTTAAACCAATTATCAAGCTTCATTTTTTTTCTCGTCCTTCCCTTTAAATAATTTAAATTTTTCTTTGCCCTTATCTTTTTCCGCTTCTGCTGGTATTTCGTGTATCTGCGGCTGTGGTGTCAGCTTGGG
The DNA here is from genome assembly GCA_023690525.1 of Holotrichia oblita. Lineage (NCBI taxonomy): Eukaryota > Metazoa > Arthropoda > Insecta > Coleoptera > Scarabaeidae > Holotrichia > Holotrichia oblita. The sequence continues at coordinate 35,336 of JALQSN010000382.1, read as the reverse complement.
TGTCTTGACGCCGGCAACCTCAGATTTGCTTACAGGTATGCGTATTCCTCTGTTAGTGCCAAATTCGATTATAAAAGCATCCTCGCCGACATCGGTTACTTTGCCGTATAAGCCTGAGGTTGTGACTACATTATCGCCCGGTCTTATTGATTCGCGCATGTTTTTAAGCTCTTTATCCCGTTTTTTGTTTGGACGGAAAAAGAAAAAGTATAACGCGCCGAGTAGCACCGCATACATCAATATTACCGAAAATATATCATTCCCGAACAAGCCGCCGCCTGCGGCGACCTCCCCTGCAACCTCTCCCGCAGCTTCTTTTGCCGCGTTGCTGCTTCCGCCGACTATAATCGGCGATTCCTCAGCCGTAAGCCGAATAAATGTCATCAGTGAGTAAAAATTCATCCAAGCATCTCCTTTAATTTATTATATTTATATTCTTTAAACCTGTTTTCATCTAACGCAAGACGTATTTCTTCCATCATATTGTTATAAAAATACAGGTTATGCAGTACACAAAGCCTCATAGCCAGCATTTCTTTTGCTTTAAACAAATGCCTTATATATGCACGGCTGTATTTTTCGCACACCATGCAGCCGCATTCATCAGATATAGGTGTGTCGTCAAGCTCATAAGCGGCATTACGCAGATTAAGCTTACCGCGGTTTGTATATACATTTGCATGGCGTCCGTTTCTCGCAGGCAATACACAATCAAAAAAATCTATGCCACGCTCAACAGCTTCCAAAATATTTTCCGGTGTGCCAACCCCCATAAGGTATGTTGGTTTATCCTGTGGTAAATAAGGCACAACCTCATCCAAAACTTCGTACATTTCCGCATGTGTTTCTCCGACAGCAAGCCCGCCGACAGCATAACCCGGGAGATCAAATTCTGTAATCGCTTTTGCATGTTCAATCCTTATATCCTTATATATCCCTCCTTGATTTATACCGAACAGCATTTGTCCGGACCCAAGTGCGCGCATCTCATCGATAGAACGTTTTAGCCATCTTGTCGTCCTGTCCGTAGAGTTTTTTACATAATCCCTTTCCGCTGGAACTGGTATACATTCATCAAAGGCCATTGCTATTGTCGAGCCGAGGTTGTACTGTATCCGCATGCTCTGCTCCGGCCCCATGAATATTTTTTTCCCGTCTATATGAGAATTAAAATTTACGCCCTCCTCCGTTATTTTTCTGACGGAAGCGAGCGAAAAAACCTGAAACCCGCCGGAATCCGTAAGGACAGGGCCGTCCCAGGACATAAACCTGTGGATGCCGCCGAGCGCTTTTATAATTTCATCGCCGGGGCGCAAATGCAGATGATATGTATTTGATAACTGCACCTGACATTTTATATTTTTTAAATCCTCGGTGGAAACTGCGCCTTTAATTGCGGCTGCCGTACCGACATTCATAAACACCGGCGTTTGTATGACGCCATGTTTTGTGATAAGTTCGCCCCTTTTAGCGCGTCCCTCCGTTTTTATCAATTTGTACATAGTTTGCTCCTGATATTATCTATTTTATTTCGCGAAACACCTGTTTGCAGCAGATAATCATTAGCTGAACCGTAATTTTTTATAATATAATCGTATAAGCTAAGTATAAGCTCCGGTTCAGATTTATGAACATGTTGTGGTATCTGCGGGAATTTCGCTTCAAACTCAAGCCTTTTTACGGTTAGATATGTGTGAGATACTTCATAATCTGCCGCAATATCATATCTGTCAACCCCTGCAAGCATAAGCAGCAAGCATGTGGTTATGCCTGTCCTATCTTTCCCCGCGGTGCAATGGTATAAAACAATCCCCTCAAGATTATCCGCTATGGTCGTAAATAGGGTTCCTACAGCTTTTTTATTTTGAATTATATCAATATAAAGATCATCCAGCATAAACGGCTGAAAAATATCTCCTTGCTCCTCACGCATTAAAGGTATGTTATAATACTTAACGCCTTCGCTTTTGCCGAAGACATTCGGATTGAGAGCAGCTTCCCCGCTTCCGCGCAGGTCTATTACAGTTTTTACTCCTATGCCTTTTACATATTCGATTTCCTCACCGGTACACAGGCTGATATCGTCGCTCCTGATAAATTCGTTATATTTCGTAACGCAATCTACTCCGCGGTAGCCGCCTATATCCCGCATGTTGTGGCATGTGTCGAGTTTGTGGCGTCTTATCATTTACTCATACCCTTTCTGATAATTTTCCCCGTCCCCTTGCAGCAAGGACAATCCTCTTGTAATAAAGCCGATACAGGTTCTCTTATCTTCTTTCGTGTTATTTGCATGAAGCCCGAATCGGTCATCCACGCCAGGCTCGCACTTATTCTGCTTTTTAAAAGCTCGGCTTCCATCAGCTTTTTAAGCTTTTGCGTTTCATTCTCACTTTTCATATCTATAAAATCGACTATTATTATACCCGATAAGTTACGAAGTTGTATTTGTTTTACAATCTCGACCGCTGCTTCGCTGTTTATCAAAGAAACGGTCTGCATATGATCCTTCTTACCCGAAAATTTCCCTGTATTTACATCTATCACAACGCAGGCTTCTGTTTGTTCTATGCACAAAAACCCTCCCGAATCCAGCCAAACCTTTTTATTAAGCGCATTATCTATCTGCTTTGTTAAAAAATAGCTTTCCATAACTGGTTCGTCTTTATATATGACGGGTATTTCTATTTTATTCTTAGTTATATATTCGCTTATTTCGTTTTTATGGCTCTCATCGTTTACGATTATTTCGGCTACATCTTTTGTCATAAGCTCTTTAACGATTTTTACAGAAATTGATTCCTCTTTATATATAACAGCCGGAGGCTTCATATAACCGCCATGTTCAACAATTTTTACACATTCTTTTTCCAAACGGTCGTATTCTGTTTGCAGCTCTTCTTCTAAAACACCCTCTGCGGCCGTACGCACAATCAATCCATATCCATGCTTAAGCATTTTTTTTGCTGTATTTTTAAGCCGTTCCCTTTCGTCAGCGTCCTCTATTTTTTTTGATACGCCTATTTCTTCTTTAATAAAATTATTTTTTATTAAAACAAGATATTTGCCCGTAAAGGATAAACAGCTAGTTACCGCGGGACCTTTGCTTCCGGTCGCATCCTTAGCCGCTTGTACAATTACTTGTGCTCCGTTTTTTATATCAAGCGCCGATTCTTTCGCGTCGTTTAGATATAGAAAAGCATTGCGGTCCTCACCGATATCAACGAACGCAAACCTGCTCGGCAAAATGTTTTTTATTATGCCCGCGTATATATTGCCAACTATCGAAGGTTTGCTCCTATCCTCAATAATTAATTCGATAAGTTCGTAATCATATGCGGAAGCTCCCATTATGAAATTTATTCCCGAATCAATAATTATACGTTTCATAAAGCCCCAATCCCTATCGCAGTTCGTGTGTATTTAACATGTTCGGGGTCGCTGCCTGTAATGCCGCAGATACAACCGATCACAGTTTCCGACTTAAGGCTTCTTACACTGCCTGCAGCCAGTGTCATATATATTTTCCCCGACATACAAGAAAGCGAATATATATCTGGTTTAATATCCGTTTCCGCTGTTCCCGATTTTGATTTTTTAGATATTACAAGTTTTTCTAACGAATTTATTTTCTCTATTGCTTTTTCAGGCTGTGTATCAATAAGCACTTCATATGACGCGCTTTGTACCAGCGAAGCGGTTTTTACCTCCATACCGATTTGTTCGGCTTCTAAAAACACGAAGCCCTCCGGTAATACCGCGTTAAGACGTTTTATTACCTCTTCCCCGCTTATATCTTCGATAAGCTCAATATCCGCATATTCGCATATGCTTTCTACTCCCAGACCCAAAGGCAGCGCGAACGAGCTTTTTTGATGCGGGTTGAAACCTTCGGAATACCTGGCAGGAAGTCTTGCCCGTTTAACCGCGCGCTGGAAAACTTTTAACAAATCAAGATGCCCTATATATTTGATTTTGCCTATTTTTTTAAATTTTAATCTATATTTACACACATGAGCCACCCGTTAAAAACGCGCCCGCCCCACAACCGGAACATTCTGTACGGCAATTTGGCGTGACCTCCGCTTTAAGCGCCCTTTCATATTCTTCAATAAAAAATTCTTTATCCACACCGACAGATATATGGTCCCAGGGTAATATCTCATCTGTACTGCGCTGCCTATGCGCATAAAAATCAAGACTTATACCCGTGTCCTGCATTGCGCGCTCCCATATGGCATAACTAAAATGCTCTGTCCAACCGTCAAATTTTGCGCCATATTCCCAAGCTTTTATTATAAGCCGTGAAATACGTCTGTCGCCCCTTGCTATTACACCCTCTATGATGCTGAGCCTTGGGTCGTGGTGGTTAAATTTTATCTGCCTTTTATAAATCGTTTTTTGTATCAGGTTTAATTTGTCGTAAAACTCGTCTTTTGTATCCTGCCTTACCCACTGGAAAGGCGTAAACGGCTTAGGCACAAAGCACGAACAGCTTACCGAAACATTAACCGGACGCGGCCTTTTTTCTCTAGGCAGCTCATAAAACGCCTCAATAATTTTATCAGATAATTGCGCTATGCCTAATATATCGTTCCTTTCCTCGCAAGGCAAACCAATCATAAAATAAAGCTTGACCCTGTTCCAGCCGCCATTAAAGGCTAATTTGCAACCATCCATTATCTCCTGCTCGGTAATGCCTTTGTTAATTATATCACGTAGGCGCTGCGTACCGGCTTCCGGCGCAAAAGTAAGGCTGCTCCTGCGGACCTCGCCCGCGCCGGTCATCATTTCAAGGTTAAATGCGTCAACTCTCAGTGATGGCAGCGATATATTTATTGATTCCTTGGCATAAGCTTCTCTTAATGCACCCGCGAGCTCGCGGAATTTGGTATAATCCCCTGTGCTTAGGGATAAAAGCGATATTTCCTCATGCCCCGTGTTTCTGATAAGATTTTCGGCTTGCTCCAGTAAGACATCGGGGCTTCTCTCCCTGAGCGGACGGTAAACATATCCCGCCTGACAAAACCTGCAGCCGCGCATACAACCGCGGAAAACCTCAAGCACAACCCTATCATGAACAGTTTCTATCAACGGGACAAGCTGTGTTTTTAATCTAAAGGTTTTATCCATATCCTCAACTATTACTTTACGGATTATTTTTTTTGCTCTTGGGTGGTTCGGCTTAAAGGATTTTATTTCGCCGTTTTCTTTGTATTCCACATCGTAAAACTTCGGCACATAAACCCCGTCCACATCAAGCAGGGATTCTAAAAATTCCGCTTTCGTACCGCAGCGTTTATATAAATCAAGTATGTTATCAATAAGAGCCTCGCCCTCGCCTAAGCAAAAAAAATCCACTATTTCAGCCAAGGGTTCGGGATTATACGCACAAGGGCCCCCTGCGCAAACAAGCGGGTAAGCCTTGCCGCGTTCCGACGAATAAAGCGGTATCCCGCCAAGCGAAAGCATATTAATTATATTCGTATAACTCATTTCGTATTGCAGCGTAAAACCTAGCATATCAAAATCGCAAAGGCTTGTCCCCGTTTCAAGCGAAAAAAGCGGTATTTCGTTTTTTCGCATTAACTCCTCCATGTCGGTCCAAGGTGCGAAAACTCTTTCGCAGTATGTGTCCTCGCGTTCGTTTATTAGATAATAAAGTATTTGCAACCCGAGATGGCTCATACCGACCTCATAGGTATCGGGGAAGCAAAGGGCGTATTTAATTTCAGTTGCGGTTTTACGCACCATGTTTATTTCGTTGCCGATGTATCTGGCTGGTTTTAAGACCTGCTTCAGTACTGCGTCTAAATTCATATGTTAATGTTCTCCTCCAGCTTATACGGCGTCTCCTGATAAACATAATAATTGAGCCAGTTACTGAACAGCAAATTCGCATGAGAACGCCAAGTCACAGCCGGAACAGTTTTTGGATCATCGTTTATAAAATAGTTTACCGGTATGTCGATTTTATCACCCTTGGCCAAGTCACGCTCATACTCAGTTTTTAACGTATCGCGGTCGTACTCGGAATGCCCTGTAACAAAAATTTGCTTACCATCGCCGGAAGCTGCTATATAAACTCCTGATTCGGACGATTCAGACAAAATATCAATCCCCCGACGCGTAATTTCTTCGCTGCGAACCTCGGTATACCTTGAGTGCGGCACATAAAACATGTCGTCGAAGCCTCTTAACAGCTTGCTCATAGATTTATTCCTTGTATGCGGAAAAACCCCGAACATTTTTTTCTCTAACGGGTATTTTTTCACGCCGTAATGGTAATAAAGCCCTGCATATGCCCCCCAGCATATATGAAAAGTACTGGTTACGTTCTTTTTTGTCCATTCTAATATTGTAGTCAGCTCTTTCCAATAAGTAACCTCTTCGAACGGAAGATGTTCTACTGGCGCGCCGGTTATAATCATACCGTCGAATTTTTTATCCTTTATCTCATCAAATACATGATAAAAGTTAAACAAATATTCAAGAGATGTATTTTTTGATATATGGCTCTCCATATGCAAAAGTGTCACATCTATTTGCAGTGGTGTGTTTCCTATCAACCGCAGAAGTTGAACTTCCGTAACCTGCTTGTGCGGCATAAGGTTTAATACGGCTATTTTTAATGGACGTATGTCCTGATGATAAGCTCTGCTCTCATCCATAACAAATATGTTTTCGTTTCTTAAAATTTCCTTTGCAGGTAAATTGTCACTTACCTTGATGGGCATTATTTTGTTCTCCCTTCTTTAAAATTTCGTCAGTTAAACCATTTTTAAGATTATTTTTCCAAACAGTCGTTTTGCAACCATTTTTCCATTCGCTGCAATAATACGCCTTCGTGTTTTCGTATATTACACCGTTTTCACAGTTAGGGCATTTCCCAAAGTTTTTTTTATCTTTAACCGGCGTATTATATTTTTTAGATGTTTCTGCTGGAAAAACAACGTTTGTCTTGGGTATCTCGTGCACTATATAATTAACATAACGTTCTATGCTCTGCATGAACTTTATATGATCCATTTTTCCCTTGGATACGGATGATAACCCTTTTTCCCACTTACCTGTCGTTTCGGGCGATTTTAATTCCCCAGGTACAACCTCTATCAGCTTTTTTCCTTTTTCGGTCGGGATTAGTGTCTTACCCTTCCTTATTATATAGCCGACATCTATTAACCTTTCGATAATAGCCGCACGCGTCGCCGGAGTTCCGATGCCGGATTCTTTTAACTGTTCTTTTAAACTCTCGTCATCAACAAAACGGCCCGCGTTCTCCATTGCTGAAAGAAGGCTCGCTTCGTTATACGGCTTGGGCGGTTCGGTTTTCTTCTTTAAAACTTCTGTTTCCTTCACAAATACTTTATCGTTAATGTTTACCGCAGGTAAAATTTCTTCTTCGCTTTCCTGCTTTTTCGTATCCTTATAAAGCTCCATCCATCCGTATTGCATTATGATAGTCCCTTTTGTTATAAAACTTTCATTTTCAACAGATGTAGTTATTTTTGTTACGGAATATATATAATAAGGGAGGAACACCGCAACAAACCTTCTGGCCACAAGATCGTAAATATTTTGTTCGTCCTGACTTAGCGTTTGCATATTAGCTTTAATCTCGGTCGGTATTATTGCATGGTGGTCTGTTATCTTGCTGTTATCTATAAGTCTTTTTGTAATAGGCAATTTATCCTCACTAAGAATTTTTTGAACATACGGCTCAAGAATCGTAAGCTTTTCCAGCGTCGGCTTAAGCTTCGGTATCATATCTTCAGATAAATAACGGCTGTCGGTACGCGGGTATGTGATAAGCTTTCGTTTTTCGTACAAGTTTTGCGCTATCTCAAGCGTCTTTTTTGCTGAAAATCCGAATTTTTTATTCGCATCCCTTTGAAGCTCAGTTAAATCGTAAAGTAATGGTGCTGGCTGCTTTTTTTCCTCTTTTTCTATATCTTTAACATATCCGTCCTTATTTAAAACATTTTGTGATATACTGTCGGCTTTTTCTTTTTCATATATTTTTGTTTCATTGCCATCGGTCCACATACCGTTGTAAAATTCGCCATTGTGTTCAAAAATAGCTTTTATCTCATAATAATCCTTTGGTATAAAAGCGTCTATTTCAGCCTGCTTCGAAACAATTATCGCAAGCGTCGGAGTTTGCACACGTCCAACGCTTAACAGGCAATTATACTGTAGGGTAAATACACAAGTAGCGTTTATACCGACAAGCCAATCAGCCTCAGAGCGGCACTTGGCCGATAAATATAAATTATCGTATTCCGAACTGCTTTTTAAATTTGCGAATCCGTTTTTTATCGCGGCATCCGTCATGCTGGATATCCATAAGCGTTTGAACGGCTTTTTACATTTTACATATTTATATATATAGCGGAAAATCAATTCGCCTTCTCTACCACTATCGGTAGCGCAAATAATTTCATCTATTTTCTCGCTGTTCATTAATTTTTCAAGCACACGTAGCTGAGCCGAGGCGTTTTTTGCGGCTTTTAATTTTATTTCGGCAGGGATTATAGGCATGTTTTCAAGCTTCCATGATTTATATTTTCCATCGTAATCCTCAGCGTCATAAAGTGTAACAAGATGCCCAACCGCCCACGATACAACATATCCCTCAGAATATAAATATCCTTCACCCTTAGAGGTAGCTTTAAGCACCCGTGCGATGTCGCGTCCAACGGACGGTTTTTCCGCTATTACAAGAACGCTCCCCACTTTATCACCGTCATTTCGTAAGATTCTGGTCTTTAGCTCTGGTTTTTTAGGATTATATCATATTTTTAGAAATATACAAAGGTTAATTCATTTATGATATACTTAATTATATAAATTTTTCTAGGTATCCAAGGAGGCTTTCTTCATGAATTATCCGTTTCACATTAGAGATATTGTCCAGAGCGACCCTTTTATATTGGCCGATCCCGTAACAAAAAAATATTATACATACGCGGCGCGCTTTAATCCCGAAAGGTTCCCTTGGCAGCATGCAAAAGGAGCTTTTTACGCGCTAGAGAGTGAGGATTTAATAAACTGGAGCGAACCTGTACAAGTTTTTAACCAGGGGGATTTTTGGGCGGACCTTGATTACTGGGCGCCGGAGTGCCACATTTGGAAAGATAAATATTATATTTTTTCAACCTTCCGTTCCGCAGGAAGGTACAGGGGCTGCCAATGCCTTGTCGCCGATAACCCGCTAGGTCCATTTAAACCGGTAAAGAACGAGCTTGCCACGCCCAAGGGCTGGCAGTGCCTGGATGCTACATTATATGTTGATAGAAAGGAAAAGCCCTGGATGGTATTTTGCCATGAATGGGTACAGGTATTTGATGGACAGATTGCTGCTGTGCCATTATCGGATGATTTAGGCGAAGCAATCGGAGACCCGATAATTTTATTCCGCGCATCGGATGCACCCTGGCTGCATAAAATACCAAGCTATGTTACCGACGGTTGTTTTACATACCGCTGTAAGGATGGCAGCTTATTAATGCTTTGGTCTAGTTTTAGCGATACCGGCTATACTACAGGTTATGCCAAGAGTTTATCAGGCGAAATACAAGGCCCTTGGGAGCAGGTTAAAAACCCGCTGTATGCCTTAGACGGCGCACATTCTATGCTTTTCAAAACATTTGACAATAAGCTGGTTATGGCTCTACATTCACCGAATATACATAAGCAAAAGAAAATTTTATTGTTCGAAATGGAAGAGAACGGCTCTGATTTAAAGATAATTAACGAAATAACAGGGAATTGGTATAAAAAAAGAGGCGACGGACCGGGGCATATGTATAAATTTAACGAGGATTGTATAGAGGAACCGGTTTTCACAAATTTAGCGGGGAGGTAATATAAATGGACTTATATTTAAAACAGAGGGTTTTTTCTTGGCGCAGCCGTTTCAATGTAATGGATAAAGATGGATACGAACGATACGCCGCAGAGGGTGAGATTTTTTCATGGGGTAAAAAATTGCATATATATAACGCTGGCGGTTCGGAAGTTGCATTTATACGGCAAAAGGTTTTTTCGTTTATGCCAAGGTATTTTATTGAAATAAACGGCAGCGTTGTTTGCGAGATAGTAAAAGAGCTTACGTTTTTCAGGCAAAGCTACCGTCTTGAGGGTTTGCCTTGGTATCTTGAGGGTGATATTTGGGCGCATGATTACACCTTGACAAGCAACAGCAAGATAATCATGCGCCTCTCGAAAAAATGGCTGAGTTGGGGTGACAGCTACGAATTAAACATATCCGACCAAAAGGATGAACTTCTTTGCCTTTGCGTCGCATTGGCCGTAGATTGCGCGATGGAAAGCGCAGATAGTGGGAATTAAATTTCGTTGTTTAAAAACCTCATCGCTCTGCTTTCATCGTAACCACAGCTTTGCTGGATCAGCCCAAGCAGGCTTCCGCCTTTTTCCGTAAGCGTGTCCATAGGCTCATCTGCTGTTATTTTTCCCGCTTTCATTACGATTGCACGTGTGATGAACATTTCAATTTCGTTTATTTGGTGGGTAGCTATGACAACCCCCTCGGTAGGCTTAAGCATAGCTATCATAAGCTGTAAAAAATCACGTCGGGTGAATATATCCTTACCTAAAAAAGGTTCGTCCATCAAAATAAAATCCGCACCTCGGCTCATACCGATAGCTATTTCAAGCTTGGCGCGCTGCCCACGTGACAGCGCTCTGGCTTTTTTTTCGAGCGGAAGCTCAAAAAATTCCAGCAGTTTATAATATCTTTCATTATTAAAAAACGGTAGCATATTTTTATAAAATTCGCAGTGGGCACGCGGGCTCATGTTTGGGAAAAAGCTTCCCTCTTCGGTTATATAACTAATCTTCGCTATGTTTTTATTTGAAAGTGATTCTTCATCAAGCATCACATAACCCATGTTTAGATTAAGAAAGCCCGCCGACGCTTTTAATAAGGTTGTCTTTCCCGCGCCGTTCTCCCCGAACAAGCCCACCACTTCGCCTCTATTAAGCTTAAAATCCAATCCGTTAAGCGCAACAGATTGCTTATAATATTTAGCCGCACCTATTACTTTTAGCATAACAATCCCTCCAGCAGAGCTTCTCTATCTTATAGTTACCGATTGTAACGAACGCACTTGTGACGATTGTACGACACTTCCGTCATTCATCGAAAATGATTTGTAATCCTCCTCGATTCCGCACATAAGTTTACAACTGCCTACAAGCAAACCTTCCGTATTAAATGCGGATATATTTAAGGTAGTCGGCGAATAATTATTATTTGCACTGAAAGCTGTATAAAGAACCCCATTTTTAAATACGGCGTCAATTATTTCATAAAATGTGCCGTAAGCCGCATCATCCGATAATTTTATGCGTTGCTCCTGCATAGTGAGTTTTATATTTTTATCTTTAAGCTCAAAGGCCCATACCAAGAAATTATCCTCGCTTATATATCTCCTTAAAACAAGCGAATCTTCTGAAAGGTGATAAGTATAAAAATCCGTCTCGCCATCAGCAACCACTTTTATACTTTCACCCGTTTTAACGTCTATGCGTATAGCCTCAAAATATTGGCTGCGTTTAATAAATAAAATTATTCCGTCGTTAAGCTTCATCATACCTAATATTTCATCACCCAACTTAAGCTCTATCGGGTAAAGCTCGTCGGTTGCGAGGTACGACTCGTTATCCGCGTTATAATTTTGCACAACGGGCATCTCCCCTCCCGGTGCATTAATCACATAAACCGCTGTATGACCGAAAAATCCTTTGCCGTTTTGAACAAGCAAAATTTTATCATCTATACGTAACTCCGACTCAAGCCTAGCGCTGTGATTAGTCCCAAAATCGTTTTCAAAAATGTCTTGATCTCTACCATTATAAATAATGGAATATATAAACTCTTCATCGCTCGCATTTCTATAAAGCTTTCCCTTCGATTCATCTGTCCCAAGAAGTATATTATATTTCAGCCTGACCTCGAAGACTTCTGCGTATATCCTCTTTTCCATGTACGGATAATAAGGCTCCCCGTCCCTATCTGTCGCGTAAACCCGTTTACATACGACAGTTTCTGTCTTGTACGGGTTTATGGGGATGTATTCGCTGCTTAAATAACTATACATAAAAGGACTGATATAGTTTATACTGTCACGCTTTGCGCTGCCTGAAGAATTATGCACGCGGACATCGACCTCCGTACTGCTCGCCCATGCGTCCGGTTTTATATTAAAATCGTAAGCGTAATTGTTTCGGTAATCCACCACAAGGCCATTAATTGTAAGGTTGTGTATGCCTGATGTGTCGCCGCTTATATCCACCAGCTTTGCCGGTATTTCGTTATGTGAAGCTATAGTGTAAGATATGAAAGTTGTTATCAACGAAAGGCTTATAAATAAACTTAGTATTATAAAAAAATATTTTTTCACGCCGCTACCTCCCCCGTTTTAAACGCATTTGCTCCCAGCAGGCTTATAATAAACGGAAACGCAAACAACAAAATTAATTTTAAAACACTGTAACCAATTTTATAGTTATAAAGCGGAAATGAAACAAGCAGAAGTAGAAGCCAGACTGCCGTCATATAAACTGCTTGCCGTATTTTGCCCGATTTTACCTGTGTTGCAAAATAAAGCGGCAGGCATAATGCGCCGCATATACCTGTTATAGAAAACAATAGCGAAAAAACATCAGGCGGGAACAAAACCCGTAAAAACGACGAATTAATCAATCCCAGATACAATTCAGCATTCTGCCAATCCTCATATGTCCGTTCCTGCCAGCTTTGCATAATGACACGCACACCTACCCCAGGCGTATTCATATAAACTATATGCGCGAGTATAAGTAAACCAAGCTGAACCGCAACCAAGCATAAGCCTGATAATAAAACCGCGCATAGCTTCGCATAATAAATACTCTCTCGTTTTACCGGAAGTGTAAGAAGTGCGTAAATACTTTTTGACGGTGTAAAATTTTGCATGAACTGCAAGACAATCAACGTAAGCAGCGCGGCTAGCGATACGGCAAAAACAACGGGGACGCCACTCCTGTCTATCAAATAAGCGAAGGATGCACCCAAGCCCGCCATACGCAGCGATAAACCAAAAACCAAAGCCTCCATCGCAGCCATTAAGCCGATTAATGCACAAAGCGGCAGCAGCAAACCCTCATATTCCATTTTAAATAAGGCTAAAAAGCTCCTCATATCCCTACCTCCAATAAAATGTATTATTTAACTGATACAATATTATCCCAACCCGCGCTTATAAGGTCTATTAACTGCTTATAGCTTAATCCGGCTTCTTTAGCCATATTTATGAGGCTGGTAATTTCACCTGTGAGGAACTCATTCCTTAAGCGTGCCAATATCTCATCGTTTGCGCGGATATAGCTTTTTGCATTTGGAGGAGTTTCTATAAGGCCTTCACGCTCAAGCTCGGCGAAGGCTTTCTGTACGGTATTAGGGTTTACCCCAAGCCGCGCCGCAAGCATTCTGCGCGAAGGTGCTTCATCGCCGTCATTTAAACCGCCGCGCAGCATAATAAGCTTGAATCGGCGAACAATTTGCATATACACAGGCTCACTGCCGTTAGGGTCGAGCTTTCCGAAATCCAAATCCAATATCCGCACCCCCTTTTCTTTGCACAAGTGTATTATATAGCTAATACACTTGTGCGTCAAGAAAAACTTTAGGACTTTTTCTTGTTTATGAAACATTGTTTTGCTATACTGATTGTAATAAGGATGTGATTATCTTGCTGTTAAAAAATTTAAAAGAACAATCAATTAAACCGGAGAAGGAAATTATATTTAATAAAGCTTTTATTTTTGATGGAATTAAAATGTTGTTGGCATCGCTGACTTATCAAAATAACAAACCCGTTTTATGGATGCTTTATAATTTTCCGCAGCCCGAAAACGAGCTTTGCGAACATCCTGTGTTTTTAACAAAACGGGATATGATGCTTAACAGCGTTAAAACAAATGTTAGTATGCCACGATCATTTCTCAAGGATATAACAATCGGTGGAGAAAAGCTTAATATATCATCATCGGGCGGGTACCGATTTTCGTATAATGACCACCGCTCCGTAATGCTTATGTAGCATTTTTGGGAATCCGGAGTCGATACTTCTATTTTTGATGATACATACGCACCTGATATATTAATAAACTATTATGAACTAGCAGAGGAGCAGCCGTTCCCGCAAATACCGTCTCTGCCAAACGATATTGTTTTGACTTTTAGCAGTAGTCACAGGCAGATATATATTGGCGGCTCGTACACTCTTGAGTTTGACAAAACCGCTCCTGACGAACGCCTTATGTTTTACGATGAGGAAGATAAACGAGAGAGGTATTTTTATATTAATAAGCTAATAAGGTATAATATTTGGGAAGAGATTAACGGCATGGATTTAGACAAGAGGTATAAAGAAATAGCGGAGGCGCAAAACCTAAGTGATGAACAAATCGCAGAAATGAAGTCCCAATACATTACGATGATGGAAAACATATGCCCAAGGGATAGTGTTTTAGCAATCGTAGAATATGAAACCGAGGATGATATACAGCTTCAGTTTTATGATAAAGATTATTTAGACAGCCAGTATGAATATAAAAACAATTTTAGCACCGCAATTTTTTTGCATAAAGACGATGATATTTCGCTGCATGGCTTCAAAACAAGGACCTGCATCCTAAAGTATGTTTTAAAAGATTTTAACGAGCCTGTGACTGCAGAGCTTTTTAATTGGTATAAACAAATACCGGAAGAGATTATCACGCTTTAATAAAGAAGGAGTTTTTTATGATAGGCAGAGAAAAAATATTAATGGATAATGGTTGGAAGTTTCATTATGGAGATATCGCATCCATACGGAACAGATGGGTTTGGGGCAAGTCCGGCTCATGGAACCAAGGCCCCGAAAGTAAAAAATTTGATGATACAAGCTGGCGCGAGGTAGACCTGCCAGTGGCCAGCAATAAGTTTTCAATTCGGCGCAATGGATATATGCGGATACCCCAAGGATTTTTATTATTATTATAAATCATGGTGGTCGGAAGAAAGTATGCTTCACATATTTCCGCATTGTAATTGGAATGAAGGCGATTTAAAAGATATTTACGTATTTTCAAATTGTGATGAAATAGAATTATTCGTTAATGGTAAATCAATAGGAAAAAAAGCAATGGAAACGGACAGCTATTTAATTTGGGAAAGCATAAGATACGAACCTGGCGAATTATCGGGAATTGGATATAAAAACAACGCCAAGGCCGCGGAAAAAGTATAAAAACAACAGGAGAACTGTATGCTGTAAAGCTATCTATTGATTATGAAGAAAATGACATAAAAACGGTAACCCATCAGACCATATGCTGCCAAACGGTAACATCAGAAAAGCCTTTAACGGGCTTGCACAAGCAATAATTAAAGCTGAAGAAAAAATGCGGATTATTGCAAAAGCTGAGGGACTAAAGGAGGGTTTTATATGATATATAATTGTTTAGAAGAACCTTTAAAGCTTTACGGGCTTAATCATATAAAAGAAGGTGCAATGTGGCGGCTGCCACTAGAAATGCTTAAAAAGATGCCGCAGTATGAAAGCCTCGGAAGACGCTGTGCCGGAGGCAGGCTCCGGTTTAAGACAAATTCCGGAACAATAAAAATACGTTATGGTCTAAGTACAGAAAGCGTTGACCGTTGTATGGCTCTTCCGGCGGCAGCAGGAATAGATGTATACATAGGCACAGGGATAGACGCGTGTTTTGCAGGTTATGCAGCACCCTCAGATTACGGCTACAAAGATGAGATTGTAGAAGGAGTTTTTCAAAATAAAAAAGAAATGGAAAACATAACAGTAAACCTCCCGAGGAACGAGCATTTATCGTTTATGACAATCGAAACAGAATCAAGCGCATCGATATACGCGCCTGATGAATATAGAATAAAAAAGCCTATAGTTTTCTACGGTTCTTCGATAACGGAGGGCGGCTGCGCGCCGCGCCCAGGCGCTGCTTATACAAGCATAATCTCACGCTGGCTTGATGTGGACCATTTTAATTACGGATTTTCGGGAGGCGCAAAAGGCGAAACGGAGTTTGCCGAATTTATCGCATTACACGAAATGAGCCTTTTTGTTTACGATTACGACCACAACTCGCCGAGTCCGGAGCATTTAGCGGTAACGCATGAGCCGTTTTTAAAGTTAATACGTGCGGCACATCCCGAGCTTCCGGTTATTGTGATGTCGCGTCCTGATTTTGATAAAAATCCAGAAGACAGCATTAAACGCCGCAGTGTTATATACCGAACTTATATGAATTTTATTGAAAACGGTGACAGAAACATATATTTTATAGACGGCGAAAAGCTTTTTGGACCTATAGGCCGTGAGGAATGTACAATAGACGGCTGCCACCCTACAGGTCTTGGCTTTATGCGAATGGCCGAGGCTGTTTATCCCGTCGCAGCGCGGATTTTAAAATAAATCATTCATTTAAAAGACGGGAAACCAAATCGGCTTCCCGTCTTTTAATTTTTTTTCAATATTTTTACGGTTCGTTTATTGATCCGGAAGGTAAATAGTTTGAAATAACCTTTAACATATTTTCGATTGTATTAGCTGCTTTTTTAAATATTGACAATCCTTTTGGATTAAATTTGTCATTATTCCCGTTCATAATTTTTAACTGCACAACAAGTTGAATGTCGGTTAAATACATATTATTTATACTTTTATAATCCTTAAAAATATCTTTCAAATTTAAATTTTCTATTTTTATAGGAGCATTTGAATATCTTATTGTTCCAACCAAAATACTAGACATTTCCTCACGTGTTATGGCATTGTTTGGCTTAAATTCCGCCGCTAAAAATCCTGAAAGTATATTCGCCGCTTTTGCATTCATAACATCATGATAATATATTGAATCACGTGGAACATCTTTGTAAGGTTCTATATTCTCAATATCTGTGTTTAAATTAACCGCTTTGACGACCATTCGGACAAATTCTCCCCTGGAAATATTCCTACGCCGGATTATAAAGAAATAAATACCGGCTAGTAACCCTATCAAAGCACATAAGGCTACCCAATTAAAAATATTTACTTTCGGAGATTCTTCATAAATCCATTCGTCATCTTCATTTTTATTCCAAACACCTATTGGAATACTGTCCTGGTCTATAACTTCAAAGGAGCCGTCATCACTTGGCTCAAGTTGTGGTTCATTAGGATTAGCATAATACGTCCAACCGTTCTCTTCGTTAGCCCATAATCCAACAAGCGTTTCATCAGCGTTATTCAGTTCTATATTATTGTCGTCCAACTGAATTATTTGATACCCTGGAGGATACTCAAGTAAAAAATTTAAATCATTCGAGTTTTCGGATATTTCCGGTAATACCGCAAAGTTATTGTCTATTATCTCATTATCAGTATATTCTAAAATAGTTGTTGTATTGATATTCGGTATAGGCTCATTCAAATCCTCTGCCTGATTTACCGTCACATTATTTTCAGGATATATGGTATATTCGTCGTTTACATCTTCATCAGGCACATCAGTTGTTCCTACATTATTTTTCCGGCTAACCGTTGTACTTATATCATTACTGGAGATTTTGCCGTTTTCAGTTTGGTTTGCCTTTACTATATCCCCAGCATACAGCGCTGTTCCATACGGAACATTAATAAACCAATCACCGTAATCATCCACTATAGCGGTTTCCGTTTCGCCATTAGGAAAAATAATTAAAATTTCTGCACCCGGTACACCTTTTCCGCTTACTACTCTGTCGCCTTCCTTTATTTCGTTTATGCTTGGAGTCTCAGACTGCATCCTGCTGATATCAACAGGTATAACGATTGCTTCGGCATCGAGGCTTAAGATTTTACCATTTTCAATCTGACCTGCTGTGACTATATCCCCGGTATGCAGCTCTGTCCCGTTAGGAACATTGACAATCCAGTCACCGTAATCATCTACTATAACAGTTTCCGTCTCGCCATTAGGGAAAACAATTAAAATTTCTGCACCCGGTACGCCTTTTCCGCTTACTTCCCTGTCGCCTTCTTTTATTTCGTTTATGATTGGAGCTTCGGATTGTTCTTCGTCAATTTTAGCAGATTTTACGATTGTTTCGACATCTAGGCTTAAGATTTTATCTTTTTCTGTCTGGCTTGCAGTTATTGTATCTCCAGTATGCAGTTCTGTTCCGTCAGGAATATTAACAGTCCAGTCACCGTAATCGTCCACTATAGCGGTTTCTGTTTCGCCATTAGGGAAAACAATTAAAATCTCTGCACCCGGCACGCCTGTTCCGCTTACTTCCCTGTCGCCTTCCTTTATTTCGTTTATGCTTGGAGCTTCGGATTGTTCTTCATCAATTTCAGCAGATACCACGATTGTTTCGACATCGGTGCTTAAAGTTTTATCTTTTTCTGTTTGGCTTGCAGTTATTGTATCTCCGGTATGCAGTTCTGTTCCGTCAGGAATATTAACAGTCCAGTCACCGTAATCGTCCACTATAGCGGTTTCCGTTTCGCCATCAGGGAAAACAATTAAAATTTCTGCACCCGGTACACCTGTTCCGCTTACCTCTCTGTCGCCTTCTTTTATTTCGTTTATGCTTGGAGTTTCGGATTGCACTTTATCAATATCTGCAGGCATTACGATTGTTTCGGCATCGAGGCTAAAGCTTTTGTCTTTTTCTATCTGGCTTGCTGTTACTGTATCTCCATCATGCAGCTCTGTTCCTTCAGGAACAGTTACTGTCCAATCCCCATTCTCGTCTACTATAGCAGTTTCCGTTTCACCATTAGGAAAAACAACTAAAATTTCCGCATCAGGCACGCCTGTTCCGCTTACCTCTCTGTTACCTTCCTTTATTTCGTTTATGCTTGGAATTTCGGATTGCATCATCCATACCGCATAAAGCATGATATCGCTGGTTACGTTTGTTATAGTACCACCCAATGCATACTCTGTTTTTCCATCAGGAGATTTTGTCCATCCTGCTAAAACAAATGGCGTATTTTGGAATTTATCACCATTATTGAGAAGTGCGTTTGATTTATTTTTAATAGGTTGATTTTTAACAGAACCTGTCCCGCCATTTGCGTCATAAGTTACAATAAAATATTTATCTGCACTTATATAATTAATATCATAGTTGTTTAACGGGTGATCTTCTATACCGTAATCTGCGAACGAAATACTCACACTTGACGATTCTATGCCGTTGTAAGCAGTGGATGCGTTTTCTGGAGGTATATAAGCCGCAGAAGCCTTGTTGCCGGTAAATACGGAATCATTATTAACTGAAACCTTACTATACGTTTTGTCCGCAGTATAAATGCCGCCGCCGTCACCGGAAGATGCCGTATTATTTTCAATAGTACTTCCGCTAACGTTAATCGTACTAGTAGAAGCACCGTAAATTCCTCCTCCGTTTATCGCTGCTTTATTCCCGCTGATTATAGAGCCAGTATTTATATTTAGCATAGTGGATGAGTAAACGCCGCCGCCGTTATTTGATGTAGCTGTATTATTATTGATTTTGCTATCGTTGATGTCAATAATACTACCTGTATAGCCGTATATACCGCCGCCGTTATAGGCTGTGTTATTATAAATTTCACACTTATTTATTGAGCCTGTAGCAGCAGCCTGTAAGTTGATATAAATACCGCCGCCATTTCCACTTGCTTCGTTTCCGAAGATTGTGCTTTCATTTATATCAATGGATGCAACAGTAGTACTGGATGATACAATACAACCGATACCTCCGCCGCTATTGCTTGCTTTATTATAACTGACTGTAGTGTTATCCATATAAATTTTTGTATTGTAGTTAAGATAAATACCGCCGCCTACGCTACTTGTTGTATTATTGCTGATTATACTGTTTTCAATGTTTAAAGTGACTCCTATGCCAGCGTTCACACCGCCACCGGTCATCTGTTCGGCATGGTTATCACTTATTATACTGTCTTTAATTGTAATTGTGGCATTTGTTGATCCGCCTATACCTCCTCCTGGACCGTTGCTAGGAAGGCTTCGATTACCGGTGATTTCGCCTCCTATTATAGTAAAAGCCGCGTTAGCGCCGGCAACATATACGCCTCCGCCGCCATTGGTTCCTGTCACAATATTATTACGGATTATTCCGCCGTTGACTTCTGCTTTGCCATTATTAAGAACTTCGATACCTCCGCCGGCGCCATTGCCAGAGGTACCTGTAGCACGGCAATTCTGTATTATTGTGCCATTATTCATATAAAAAGTACCGCCGCTTTGTACCACTACTCCGCCGCCTTTATCTCCGCCATCAAGTATTATATTCTCAAGCGTTAAAATCCCATTAATTTTAAAATGGCGGTTACTGCTACTGCTTGCTCTTGTTAAAATCCATTGGTTTTCCGAATCCGACTGTATTGCAATATTCGCACCGGCTGGAACCGTTATTGAGCCTCCCAAATCAATATTACCTGTAATTTCAATGATATATGGCGTCTCGTTATCAGGTGCAGTTTTCGGAGCAGCATTTACTGCGGCTAACAAGTTGGTATAATTATCTATCGTTTGGATAGATAACGGTACCATAGTTATTTCTTCAAAAAATGTATAATACACCGCGCCAGAAACATCATCCGATATCATTAAACAATAATAACCTTCCGGTATAAGAAAAGCATCTACCTCGTACTGCCAGCGCGGTTTCGCTACATTTAAAGCCGCATCAAAACCTTGTGTTTCCAGAGTTTCCATAAATCTTGCGTTGTACTCGTCAATCGCAGATAGTATATCTTCTTTAGTCGCTGGCTGCGGGTCATATATAAAATTTAAGCTTTCATTGGCATAATTAGCCATAAAATCTGTTTCATTAATCGTATCGCTGTTATCTATAATATTAATTGGCTCATCATTGCCTGCTTTGTCATCGGTTAATTGAATTTGCGGTAAAATTTCAAAATTCTCATCATATTCTATTGCAAATACAGCCATATTAAAATTAAATGATAATAATACAGCCGCAACAAAAGCTAGGAATCGGCATTTTTTTAACTTTTTTTGTGCCTGTCCCCGCAACGCAAATATTTGAAAAATAAGGTTATTCATATCATTTTTCACATTTATTTCACCTCTTTTTTGCATAATTACAGATTAAATATTTATTTGCGTTTTTTAGTATTGCATTATTTATGCGAAAGTATTATTTATAAATTTACCAATACAGTGAATTAACTTAAATAACAAAAAACGGGAAACCAAATCGGCTTCCCGTTTTTTTATTTTTTTCAATAAAATATGCTAGAGAGGGTCTTATCATCTTTTTGTGGTATCGTTAAAAAATTTTATTTTCTATTTCGTTTCTTTAGCATAAAAGCTCTCATCATGTTTTTCAAAACTTCGGATTGGCTTGCTAACGCTTCGGCGGCAGAAGCCGATTCTTCACTTGTGGCCGTATTTGACTGTATGACTTGTGAAATTTGACCTAATCCAATACTAGCTTCAGAAATGGCGATTGCTTGTTCCTCTGATGCACTGGCTATTTCGCTAATAATTTTTGACACATTTTCAAAATCTTTAATAATAGAATCTAATGATAATGCTGTATTTGTTGCTACTTTTGTACCTTCTTCCACTTTTGTTATTGAGTCATTTATAAGGTCGTTCGTTTCTCTTGCGGCACTTTGGCTTCTTGAAGCTAAACTCCGTACTTCCTCCGCTACAACGGCAAAACCTTTCCCATGCTGTCCCGCTCTAGCTGCTTCTACTGCTGCGTTCAACGCTAAAAGATTAGTTTGAAATGCAATGTCATCAATAACCTTTATTATCTTTGAAATATTATTTGATGATTCTTTTATTCCGTTCATTGAGGATAGCATTTGTTTCATTTCGTTGTCACAAACAGTGGCGTTTACTTTTGACGCTTCAAATAAACTGCTTGCCGCCTTTGCGTTTTTGGCGTTACTTTGTGTTCGTTGGTTCAGTATATCAATAGTCGCCGTTATCTCCTCAATAGAACTTGCTTGTTCTGTCGATCCTTGTGCAAGCATCATACTGCGTTCAGAAATGTTTTTAGAACCTTCTGAAACTTGTTGGGAGGCAGAACCGATTTCACTCATAACAGTATTAAGTTTTTCTATTATTTGGTTAACAGATGTTTTTATCACACTAAATTGCCCTATGTATTCTCTAGTAATTTCTTGATCAAGGTCGTTATTTGATAAGTTCGTCAAAACATTGCTAAGCTCCGTTATGTATGAGGAAATTGAACTCGACATTCCGTTAACAGAAGTTTTAATTAATGCGAAGTCTCCAATATAATCACCTGTCATTTTAATATTTAAATTGCCTTCTGACATTTTTTCAAGTGCCAGCGAAGCTTCATGTATTGGATTTACAACCGCATCCAAAAGATGATTTATCCCACTGATAATCTGTATCCAGTCTCCATTATACTTGTTTACATCGGCCCTTGTCGAAAGTTGACCGGATATTGCAGCTTTAACTAATTTTGATATTTCAGCATTTATTTCTAAAATACTGCTGCGAAGATTTTCTACAGCATCATTTAAGAAGGCTCTATCATTAGGATATGAGGATACAGACGCATTAAAGTTACCATTCACGATCTCTGTAACGCAAGTGATAACATCTTTATTAGTTTCTATGTGTTCCTTTACCATTTCGTTTATCTTACTGGCTACTGTTTTAAAGGATCCATCAAATTCGTTTTCATCAATAAAATGCTTGATTTTCCCCTGTTTATGGGCCTCACACATAGCGTCCAGAGAATTAATAACTGTTGATAAAGTATTTATAAGCCTGACAAAGTTTTCTGATAAGACACCAACCTCATCTTTTGCTCCTTTTCTTATGTTAACATTCAGTTTCCCTTCTGCCATTGAAGTAGTAGCGCTAACAAGCTCATTTATTGGTTTTGTAACCGATTTGACAATAATCCTAGAAATTAAAAACGAGATAATTAAACCTATAATCAATAATAACCATGTTAATCTATTTATTAATATATCCCTTTCATTGCTTTGTTTTATACTATCGTTGCTTTGCTGAACATTTATATCAATTAAAAAATTAATTTGTTCTCTTAATACAGCGCCTGGCTCCCTTAAATTATTTGTAACTGTAAAAACATTGATAAGTTCTTCATGATCAATATTCCTAGCCGGAGTGAAGACTTTAGTTTTGAGAATCTGAGCATATGTATTAAATGCTTCAATCATTTTTCTAATCGCTTGTATTTCATCTTTATCGGAAGTCTCTACAGATTCCAAAAGTATTAAGTATTTATTTAATGCATCGTTCCCCGATTTTATATTTGTTTCAATAGATGTGATAGAAGTTTCAATACTTTCGATTGATGTTTGCATTACTAAATCTTTCATTGATGAGCGTATATTTCCGTAAGAAACACTAAACTCAATGATATGAGCCATTGGGGTTGTGACAGAATTGAAAACACGTTGTCGTTCTATTGCCAATGTCCTAAAAGATGTTAGCGCCATAATTGAAATAGCAACCGCTACTAGAAAAACAACTGCGTATCCGATGAAAAGCTTGGTACTGATTTTTAAATTTTTTAAAAACATAAAAATTCTCCTTTCAATATTTAATTTTCCGTTTTTATACTAGAACAGAAGCTGTGCTAATATAAATTTCCAACAACATAAAAAGATCATTACTTTATTATTATACATGACACTCACATAGAAAAAAACCTTTTTTGTTAACTTTTACTATAAAATTTAAATATAGTATTTCTAAACAATAAAAATAAATAATTAACCTGTATTAAATATAAAATTTTTTTTGAAATTTTATAAAAAAACTTCATAATCGAATAAAAATATGATATAATTCTCCATAACAAAAAAATATTCGCCTTAAAGGAGGTTTTTATGCTGACGGAAACTGAAAAACGTTTTCAAGACGCCGTCGATAGCGTCACAGAAAAACTCAAAAAAGATCAAAACATAATCGCGGTCATTTTATTCGGAAGCCTTTCCTATGATAAAGTATGGGAAAAGAGCGACGTAGATATGGCCGCTGTCGTGCGTGATGACCAAAAAATCGCCGTACGTTCGTACTGTTTAGATGAGGATGACATCGTCATTAACTTGGACATTTTTACAAGGACGGAGTTTGCCCGACGGCTAAACAAATCCATTGGCGGTCTTTTTTCTCATTCGTTTTTATCAAGAGGCAAAATTTTATTCACCCGTGATGAAAGCCTTCGCGAATATTTGGACGATTTAAACAAAATCGGCAGAAGTGACATGGAGCTTGCCGCGTTTAGTATCGCTGAAAATATCGTGGCTTGTATGCAAAAAACTGAAAAATGGATATATGTTAAAAACGATACCACATATTCAAGATACTACCTGCTTAAGCTCGCAGATGCAATCGCTCGCATGGAGGTATGCCTTAAGTTTGAATCACCGTCGAGAGAGGCGATACTCCGTGCGGCTGAAATAAACCCCGATTTAATGGACAAGTTTTATTACCAACCTATGAACAACAGCCTTAACGCAGATGAAATATTAAACCTGCTTAAGGAAGCCGAAGGGTACTTAAACAGCCATATAGAAGTGTTTGCAAAGCCTCTGCTAGAATACCTCGCGGAAGACGAACCCAAAACCGTTACAGCCATATCAAGGTACTTCCATTTTGACGGACACGCGCTTACACACCTGACAGAGTATTTGAAAAATAAAGGTATCATAGACAAGGCTTCAGAAATGATACGGGTAACACCTAAAGGCCGCCCTGTTGTCGAGGAGATAGCCTATTTTAAGGAGGATTAAACATGCAGCAAAGAACCACCATCGAGGTTTTAGGCGCAAAACAGAACAACCTTAAAAATATTTCCGTGGAAATACCGCGGGACAAGCTTACTGTTATAACCGGCGTTTCGGGCTCAGGCAAGTCATCGCTTGCCTTCGATGTTATTTATGGCGAGGCGCAAAGAAGATTCTTGGATTCTATATCAAACTTCGCGAAAAGCCGTATCGGGCAGATAAAAAAACCACGGGTAGATTTTGTAAACGGCTTGTCGCCTGTTGTTGCGATAGAACAAAAAAAGGGTAACAATAACCCCCGCTCAACGATAGGCACTGTTACCGATATAAATGATTATTTGCGCCTGCTTTTTTCGACCGCGGGAAAGGGAAAATGCCCTGTGTGCGGCTGCGAGCTTGAGCAGTTTTCGGCAGCGCAGATGGCAGAACGCATTGTTTCTTTAAAAGAAGGCACAGTAGTCACGTTAAGCGCGCCTGTTTATAAGATATATGGCGAAGGCTATGAGTATCTGTTTAATAAAATCGTGAGAAGGGATATAAAAAACTGTTACTTGACGGAAAGCTCTTCGACCTTACCGAAAAAGATGAAATAGACCTTGACGACAGCGATGAATGCCATATAGAAATTATAATAGACACCTACACCATCAAGCCGGATATGTATGTACAGATAGCCAAATCCATAGATGCGGCGATGGTATCGCTCGATGAAGATTTATTCATAAAGGTAGAGCTTAACGGCTGTGACGGGACTAAATTTTATGACGGGTTTGCATGCCCTGAGCATCATTTCGCCTTGTGCGAGATGCAACCGTTTCATTTTTCATTCAACACTCCGGCAAGCGCTTGTAACACATGCTCAGGGTTAGGCACATCGCATGTGGCTGAGCCAAGGTTTTTAGTAGTAAATCCGAACAAAAGCCTTATGAAAGGCGCGTTAAAAAATGTATTGTTTAATTCATCCGGTAAGGATAGCTACCGTGCGGCCATATTGTACAGCCTTTCGCTTAAATACGGTTTTAGCCTCGAAACACCGTTTAACGAATTGCCCGAGCATATAATTGATATTCTTTTTTATGGCACTAAGGGCGAAAAGATGAAAATCCTGCAACCACCCTTCTCTGTTAAGAAAAACTGGATTGTCGGCCGCGAGCGTTCGTTTTCGGGGTTTGTAAACGAAATACAATCGTGGTACAGGCATTATATGCGTAAATCAATAACCAAGGAAATTATTGAGCCAGATTTTATTAAAGATTCTATGATAGAGAAAATTTGCCCCGAATGTAACGGCGCAAGGCTTAAAAAACAACGGCTTGCCATAACAATAAACGGCTATAATATCGACCAACTCTGCCGTATGCAAATACCACAGCTTCAAGAGGTTGTTAAATCACTAACGTTTTCTCCGCATGACGAGGAAGTCGGCAGGAGTATTGTCGAGGAAATAAATAAAAGATTACAGCTTCTTGTCGATGTCGGGCTGTATTATTTAAGCCTTTCCCGTAGGAGTGATTCGGTTTCCGGCGGAGAAATGCAGCGTATTAAAATGTCTACGCAAATAAGCAGCGAACTTATGGGTATGCTGTATGTCATGGACGAGCCAAGCATCGGGCTTCATCTTAGGGATTCGCGGAGGGTAATAGATATAATGAAGCGTTTGCGTGATATCGGCAATACTGTCATAGTAGTTGAGCACGATATGGAAACAATGCGAAACGCAGATTACCTGATAGAAATAGGCCCCGGACCAGGTATTCACGGAGGATGCATCACCGCAGAGGGAACTCCGGAAGTTTTCTTAAGCTCCGAATGCTCCGTTACAGCCGATTACCTGACCGGGAAAAAACGCATCGAACTTCCTAAAAGGCGGCGTGCCACAAGCGATATGCAAATAACTATACAAGGTGCAAAAGCAAATAATCTAAAAAATATAACTGTTGATATCCCGCTGGGAGTTTTTATTTGCATAACCGGCGTATCAGGCTCCGGCAAAAGCACTTTAATAAACGAAACTCTTTTCAAACATATGGAAGTGCTAAAAAAAGCTGCACGCATACAACCCGGAGAAGCTGATTTTGTATTCGGCAGCGACAATATAAACTCTGTCATTAATATAGACCAATCGCCGATTGGCCGAGGGAACAAATCCAATCCGGCAACATATGTCGGCGTTTATGACCGTATTAGAAAGCTTTTCGCAGAAACCGAAACAGCTTTAAACAAGGGCTACACGTCTCTTGATTTCAGCTTGACACATGCCAACGGCTGCCGCTGCGAGCATTGCAGCGGCGACGGTGTTATTGTCACAAATTTACAGTATATGGCTGATATAGAAGTTGTATGCCCTGTTTGCAAGGGCGAACGGTTCTCCGAGGAAGGCATTGAGGTCAAATACAACGGCAAAAGTATTGCCGATGTCCTTGAGATGACCGTCGAAGAAGCTCTCGATTTTTTTAAGCATGATTCATATTTAAAACATAAGCTTTCCATAATGAACGACCTCGGCCTTGGTTATCTCAAGTTGGGCCAGCGTTCCTCCACACTATCGGGCGGCGAGGCTCAAAGAATAAAACTTTCGTATGAGCTTGCAAAAATTAAAAGGGGCAGCCATAATCTTTATATACTGGACGAGCCTACAACCGGACTTCATATGTTAGATATCCAAAGACTTCTTGACAGCATTAACAAAATTGTGGACAATGGACATACGGTGCTTGTTATTGAGCATAATATAGACGTAGTAAAATCTGCCGACTATATTATTGATATGGGTCCGGAGGGCGGAAAGGACGGCGGTTATATTGTCGCCCAGGGAACGCCTGAGGAAGTCGCGGATTGCGCTGAATCGCACACCGGATATTTCTTAAAAATGGAGTTGTAACTAGGGAGGCTAATTTAATGGAAAACGAAAAAACTGAAATGCAAGTATTAGAAGAAAAATTAGTTTTTAAGAACGAAAACGGCGGCACAAAAATTTCTGAAGATGAATTAAAAAAAGCTTTTGATTTTTGCGAGGATTACAAAAAATTTCTTGATGCATCAAAGACAGAAGGCGAATGTGTTCTTACGGTAGTAAAGAGAGCCGAGGAAAAAGGCTATAAACCGTTTGAAGCAGGTAAAAAATATGCCCCTGGCGATAAGGTTTACCTTAACAACCGCAACGCTGCATTAATACTCGCAACGATAGGCAAGCGCCCTCTTGCCGACGGAGTAAGGATTATCGCCTCGCATATAGACTCACCAAGGCTTGATTTAAAACCTAACCCGCTTTACGAGGATTCGAACATAGCATATTTTAAAACACATTATTACGGCGGAGTCAAAAAGTACCAATGGCTGACTATTCCGCTTTCGCTGCATGGCGTTGTTTACAAAGCGGACGGAGAAATGGTCCGAATAAATATAGGCGACGATGATAATGACCCGTTATTTTATATAACAGACCTGCTTCCGCATTTGGGGAGAGAACAGAATAAAAAACCTCTCGGCGAAGCCATTCCCGGCGAAAGCCTCAACCTGATAGTCGGAAGCCTTCCGGTACGTGACGAAAAGGTTAAGGAAAAAGTTAAGCTTGCTGTTTTAAAAATTTTAAACGAAAAATACGGAATAACCGAAGCTGATTTCCATACTGCGGATTTAAAAGCTGTCCCGATGCACAAAGCAAGGGATATAGGGCTTGACAGAAGCCTGATAGCCTCTTGCGGCCACGACGACAGAGTTTGCGCCTATGCATCGTTAATTGCCGATTTTTCCGCCGTATCTCCTGAATATACCACAATAACAATACTATCTGATAAAGAGGAAGTCGGCAGTTCGGGCAATACCGGCCTTAAATCTATGTATTTCGTTTATTTCATAGAGGACCTTTGCGACAGCGAGGGTGTAAAGGCACGTCATGTGCTTTCAAAATCTAAATGCTTATCGGCGGACGTAAACGGAGCGTTTGACCCCGGCTTTGCCGAAGTTTACGAAAAAAGAAATTCCTCATTTATTAATCACGGCGTGGGAGTAAGCAAATATGTTGGCGCAGGCGGCAAAAGCGGAACAACGGACGCATCGGCTGAGTTTATGTCTTTTATCCGCTTAATGCTTGATAACGGCAATGTTTTATGGCAAACCGGCGAGCTTGGCAAAATAGATGCGGGCGGCGGCGGGACCGTAGGGCAGTTCATAGCCAATTACAATATAGACATCGTTGATATAGGGGTGCCGGTTATTTCGATGCATTCGCCGTACGAGGTTGTGTCTAAAATTGACGTATATATGACTTTCCGCGCTTTTGAGGAGTTTTATAAATAAAGAGGTGTTATTGTGAAAAATTATAAAATCATATCCGACAGCTCCTGTGATTTATCGCCAAAGCTTCTGGAAATGTATGATATTGACCTTGTCCCTTATTATGCCTCGTTGGACGGCGTTAATTACTACAAGGAGAATGTCGATCTCATGCCTTACGATTTCCATGTTAAGCTTAAGACGACAAACGCGTTCCCAAAAACATCACTGCCACCGGTTCAGGATTACATTGATGTATTTAAAAAATCTCTGGACAAGGGAGTTAACGATATACTCTGCGTATGTCTGACGAGTAAGTTCAGCGGTTCATACCAATGTGCTAACACCGCCGCCGGAATGTTAAAGGACGACTATCCCCAATCCAACATCGTGGTACTGGACTCAATGACTGCCACCGCTTGCCAAGGGCT
Source organism: Holotrichia oblita (assembly GCA_023690525.1). Lineage (NCBI taxonomy): Eukaryota > Metazoa > Arthropoda > Insecta > Coleoptera > Scarabaeidae > Holotrichia > Holotrichia oblita. The sequence goes on along the minus strand of JALQSN010000382.1, from coordinate 5,791 downwards.
TGCGGTGCTGGAGATAGCCAAAATGCGCGAAGCCAGAAAAACGATTGACGAAACAGCCACAATCTTCGTTAAACTGCGGGAACAATCACGTATTTATTTCACAGTTGATTCTTTGGAATATTTAAAAAAAGGCGGGAGGGTCGGACGCTCGGCAGCCCTTGCCAGCGAAATTTTTAACATAAAACCGATAATCATGCTGGCTGATGGAGAGCTGCTTCCATATTCGAAGGTTCGCGGCAGGAAAAAATCTATTAAAGAGGTCATTGATATAACTTTAAAAGAAACAAAACATACAAAAGATGATTATAATTTCGCCACGCTCCGTTCGCTTCCTGAGGAGGGTGAGGAAGAAAACATACATGACCTCATGATTAATAAACACGGTTATGCTATAAAGCTGCCCATTTTCCAAATCGGCGTTACTATAGGCACGCACACCGGCCCTACAGCTGTAGGAATCGCTTTTTTCCCAAAGTGCGAAAAATATTTATAGGATATGAAAAAAAAACTTGTCTTTTACAGCAGTATCTTAGTATGCGATATTATTATGCTTTATCTTTATACATTGTTGCATGAATGCGGACATGCCTTTATTGGGCTTATATTCGGCGGGAAGGTAGATAAGCTTGTACTGGGGTTTAACGCTCATGTGCAAATATCCGGCGTTGTTTTCACGTCTTTGGGCGAGGCTGTATTGAATGCCGCCGGCATGGTTTTGCCGTTTATAATTTTTACTTGCGCGTTAGCATTGTATAATGCAGATAATAAATTAATACCATATCATATAATGCATATTTACGCGGCGCTAATTCTTGTCTGCTCGCTGCTGGAATGGATGGTTGTTCCAATCGCGTCGCTGTTTTCCGGTATTTCCGGAAACAGCGACGTTGTTAATTTCCTGCGGCTCTCCGGTATACATCCGTTGGCTGTTTCGGCAGCCGCTTTAATATTAATTATATTTATTTTATTATTTTTTTATAAAAAGGAAATAATTAAGCAGCTAAAAAATAAGATATAACAACCAATGCAAGTATATGAGCAGGGTAGTAGCAATAAAAGGCCCATTTAAATTTATTGCTGCCCCTGCTTCCGTTGTATAAAAATATAAAAACAACGGATAACAAAGCGAAGCCAAGCATTAAAAAATTATTAAAATTATAATAAACGGGCATAAGCAACCAAATTCCGTATTTATAAAAAATGCCTGCTGCCATTATTATAATTTTCATAAACCTTGTCTTAACCATATATACTAATAAAATCCAAGTTACACCGAACATGCCGTAATCTGTTCCAAGTATTTGAGCAAGATATATAAGCACCAGCGACGGCAGCAGCGCAAGTATGTTAATAATAACGCTGTTTTCGATACCCGTTTTTTTCTTATACTGCTCTTTTATAAGTTCATAAGCGGTAATACACGCCACCCCTAAGAACAGCGTATAAAAAACGTTTGTAAAACTAAAAAAGTTTATCCGCCACCCGTTAAACGCCATATCAAAAGGTATTTCGGAAATCAAGGCGAAAATTCCCAACCGCAGCATATATTTAATCCTGTTTTTCGTATATACGCAGCCTTCGGCTATAAAGAATACATAAATCGGAAACGCAATCCTGCCTATCATACGTAAAATTAACGGTGTTCCTGTAAATACCGCTCCGAAATGGTCTATACCCATACAAACCGAAGCTATCAACTTTAATATAAATGCGCTCATTTACGTTATCCCTGCTTCCATATTATCTCTACCGTATATTCCCCATATCCTGCCGCTGTAAGTATCTTATTGTATAATGAAATGACTGAGCTCTCCGTACTACTTAACGCCTGCTCCATTAATGAGCCGCCAGACATTTCATCACGCATTTTATTTTTTGCATCCAGCGTAAGTTTATTAAATTCTACTGCTTGCATTTTTGCTTCGCCGAAACGGAAAAGACCGTTTTCGGTCGGGTTTATTACTGTTTTTAACTCATCTATTTCGATTGAACTTATTTGTGGTTTATTTATCATTATTTCAATATTTTTTTCATCATGGTCAAACTTTATATCGCCTAACAACACTGTGTTTAAATCTGTGCTGTATTTACCTCTGGCTATGTATGTAATGCGCTGCTTTTTCGCAAATAAATCAGCAGACCAGCTATCATCCCATAAAACCTCAGATTCAAGCTCGACCTCCATTGTTATAAGCTCCTGACGTTCGTAAACACTTTTCACTAAAACATTTTCGACTTTTATTCTATCAACCGTATCGCTAAAATTAGGAAGTTTCATAAACCCCATTGATAGAACCGGGTCGTCTACCACTTTTTGCAAAGATGACCTGTAATTACTGTATGCAACCGCGCCTATACATGCTGAGACCAAAAAAAAGGTGAAAAACTTTGAAATCTTTTTTATCATTTCATCATCGCCTCCCTGACCTTGCAAAAATATTCCGGCAACGGAGCTTCAAACTCCATGTACTTATCCATTACCGGATGTATAAATCCCAATATCCTCGCGTGCAAAACCTGCCCATTAAGCTCCGAAAATTGCTTCCCGCCGCCATAAACCGTATCGCCTACCAGCGGATGACCTATATGCGACATATGCGCACGTATTTGATGTGTTCTGCCGGTTTCCAGAACCGCTTCTATATACGTATATTTCCCATAACGTTCTAAAACTTTATAATGTGTTACAGCATTCCTTCCGCCGGCTGCGACAGCCATCCTCTTACGGTCTGCCGGATGCCTTGCCAATGGCTTGTTTACCGTACCGTTTTCTTCTTTTATGTTATTATGCACTATCGCCGCGTATTTCCTAGTTATTGTATGTGCGGCAAGCTGTTCGGACAGACGCCTGTGGCTCAAATCATTTTTTGCCGCAACAATCACACCCGAAGTATCCTTATCTATCCTATGAACAATACCCGGACGCAAGCAGCCGTTTATTCCCGAAAGGCTGCCTCCACAACGGTACATCAATGCGTTTACTAATGTCCCCGTATAATGCCCCGGCGCTGGATGCACAACCATGCCGCGGCACTTGTTTACTATTATAATGTCGCCGTCTTCATAAATTACATCTAATTCTATATCTTCCGGAACAATCGAAATATCCTCCGGAGCGGGTATGTTAACCGTAATAACATCCCCACTCCGCAGCTTATAATTTGATTTTACAGGTTGCCGGTTGACGTTAATCTCACCGTTACTTATAAGTTTCTGCACCTGGCTTCGCGAAAGCTGCTCAACCTCTCCGGCTAAAAACGAATCAATCCTTTGGCCTATATCTTCCGGCTCTGTCATGTATTCCATTTTACTCTTCCTTTATAAAAAAAATAACCAATACCGCAAGAAGGATCGTTCCGACTACAACGCATGAATCAGCGATATTAAATACCGGAAAATTTATTAATGTTACATGGAAAAAATCTATTACATATCCGACTCTTACTCTATCTATTAAATTTCCTATTGCGCCCGCAGAAATAAGGTTTATTGCGAAACGCAGCATGTTATATGTTTTTTCCTTCGGAAGTTTCGCATAATATATATATATACCTACCAATACAATCACTGTAGCAGTAACAAAAAACCATCTGCCGCCCTTTAATAGACCAAATGCCATTCCTACGTTCTCAACAAAAGTAAAACTAAAAACACCCTCGATAACAGTAACCGAGCCTACAGGCTTGAGATTGACAAGCGCAAAATATTTTGTAATACGGTCTAAGGCAATCAATATAACATTCATTACTACAGCAAATAAAATCATATATGATTCTCCTTCGGATGCATGGGCTGCGAAACATAGTTAAATGCATCCAGCAGCATTTCCTTATCAGTCACCCCATGAATATATGCTTCACCTATTTTTTTAAGCATTATAAGCCGTATTTTATTATTAACAGTTTTTTTATCTAAATACATTTGATTGCATATTTCGAAGCATCGAAACCAAACGCGTTAATCGGAAGTCCGAAATATTTAATCAGCTCCCGCGCACACTCAAACTCTTCTTCATTTATATTCCCGGCATTATGCGATAAGTACAGCGCTGCAGACATTCCAAGCGCAACACCCTCTCCATGTAAAATATCGAAATTGGATAGCGTTTCAAAAGCGTGGCCGAATGTATGGCCGAAATTTAATATCTCACGGATACCGCTTTCCTTTTCATCCTTCGATACAACGCCTGCCTTTATTATACAAGAACCGTATATTACCCTTTCGATTTCTTCATTTTTAAGCACGCGTATGTTTTTCCGGCTGTCGGATAAAAACTTATAATATTCCGCGTCATTTATCAGGCCATGCTTTATAACCTCGGCCATTCCGGAAGCAAACTGCTCCTCTGGTAAAGTTTTTAATGTGCCATAGTTTATATACACAAGCTCCGGTTGGGTAAACGTACCTATTATGTTTTTATTTCCAAGAAAATCTACCCCTGTTTTCCCTCCGACGCTGCTGTCAACCTGTGAAAGCAGTGTCGTAGGCAGTTGTATAAACGGTATGCCGCGCATATAAGTTGATGCCGCAAAGCCAGCCATATCCCCTGTTACCCCGCCGCCAAGCGCTACCACAAGGGATGCTCTGTCCAGTTTATTCTTTAAAAAGGCTTCATATATTTTTTTTACGGTAGATAATGTCTTATGTTTTTCACCAGCTTCGTGTACGAACTCTGAAACCTGTAAGCACTTGCCGGATAAAATTTCCTTTACCTCACGCATGTAAAGCTTGCTGACATTAGCGTCAGCCACGATGCATACCTTTTTGCCTGTTAAACCTTGATTCTCTAAGGCTTCTGCAAAGCCGGAAAAATCCTTGCTTATATATACCGTATATTTTTTCGATTTAGCATCGACTATTATTTCTTTCATTAAAACCTCCAAGTGTTTATAGCTTTGAGGCAAAACTGCTCATTGCTGCTTTTAATTCGTTTATTTTTTCCGGCTTTATCAGCGCGAAAAATTCCGGTGCAGCTTCCTCAAAAGCTTTTTTATCAAACGTACCGGCGTCCTGCTTCTCAAAGCATTTTTTTAATAAAGCTTCGGCCTCTTCTTTTTTATCATCTTTCGCTATCCCAATATAAAATTTATAAAACATTTGCTGCCCAAGATTCATATAGATTTCTCCTTTTAAAAATTAAAACGAAGCTTTGGTTCGCGCGCTGCTTTTACCTCATCCGGTCTGCGTATAGGCGTATTTAACGGCAGTTTATGCGCTTGTTCAGGGTTTTCTATCGCGTTACGATAAACCTCTATAAATAATTCAGCTGCTTTGTCCAAGGCTTCTTTTCCTTCGGTTTCTGTCGGTTCTATCATTAATGCTTCCGGTATTATTAACGGAAAATACATAGTCGGCGGATGGATGCCTCTGTCTGCCAGAGCTTTTGCGATATCTAAAGCGGTTACATGGCTGGTTTTTGCCTCATCTTCCAATGTGACGACAAACTCATGCATACAAATCCCATCGTATACGATTTTATAACATTCGCTTAAGCGTTTTTTCATGTAATTTGCGTTTAATACAGCATTAACGGCAGCCTCCGGTATTCCCTCGCTCCCCAGCGTCATAATATACGCAAGAGCTTTTACAACAACGAGAAAATTACCATAAAAGGCTTTAACTCTGCCGATACTTTCAGAATGCACCTTATTAAATGAATTTGGCGAAGCAGGCAGATAAGGCGCAAGTATCTTTTTGCAACCTACCGCGCCGGAGCCCGGCCCGCCGCCGCCATGCGGCGTAGCAAATGTCTTATGCAAATTCAGATGTACGCAATCAAAACCCATATCCC
>JALQSN010000381.1:0-47838 GCA_023690525.1 Holotrichia oblita | reverse complement strand
ATACTGAATGTTAAAAGAACTGCCAGTCACATAAGATGGACGGCTTTCCGCAACAAACGCGTAAATGGAAAGGGGTGAATTAAAACATGATAAACTCGTCAGACAAATTCAGTGGTTCGGTCATGCGGAGCAATCAAGAGGTTGCCAGGATTGAAAATGATGCCCTGATTTCCGTTGATCCGGCAGCTCCTTTGTACTTACAAAATTTTGACAGCTTTGACATCTGGATAACGGATCGCGGCTGTGATTTCGACAGGACGAATATGCGGGCTATTGCAAGGGCGCTGGGACTGCCCATGCACAATTCAAGAAAAGCGGCAGAGTCTGTTTTTGCGGCTTGTATTACCGATGATTTCTGGATAAGGCCGCAGCATTCCGGTGTTTCCTTTAAAGAGACGCGCTTTCAATCTAATCTATTTTTCAATGCTGCTCTTCAAGGTGATTCTAATATATTTGAGATAAAAGAGTCCCACACACCGGAATTGACAAATATAGGCAGCTTCGAAAAAGGATGGAATCTTGCGGATGGCATTTGGAGGCTGTATAAAGCTAATAACCCCCTGCAAGGATTTTCTGAGATTTTCGTGTCAAGTCTTGCTCAACAGATGGGTATGTATTCCGTGCGCTATTGGAAAGCGGGTAATTATACCGTATGTGAAAATTTTGTTCCTTACGGTTATTCTTTTGAGCCGGCGAAGGCTGTCATTGGCGAGAATACGGATTATGCGTTTACATTGGAACGGTTTGAGCGCTTTGGCTTGGGGACGGAGTACCTCCAATTACTGTTTTTGGACGCTTTGACATTTAATATTGACCGTCACGAATTTAACTTTGGATTACTGACAGGCGGCCGAATTATGATGGCCCCCAATTTTGACAATAACATGGCCTTATTTGGATATAAGCTGCCGGAAAATTTCAAGCGAAAACCGGACCCGCTCATAACCGATTTTTGTAGTTTGGCAAAAGTGCGGGGTTTTCATATTCCGGATTTAACGGATGATATGATAAAGTCAGCCTATGAAGATGCCGGAAATGAGGTCCTATATGACGATGTATATACTTTTATCAGAAGCAGCTATGAGATTATTATCAGCAAGGTTTAGAAGCTGACGAATTAAGCCTTCAAATTGGAATTAGTATCAAATATCCTTTTCATAAGCGGACATCTCCTTGTAGGGCTCGGGAAGAATTCTTGAAGAAAGCTTTACTGATTTTTGATTTTCTTCAAGTATCCAACTGCTCAAACAGACGGTTAGACCTTTGTGCTTTCTCGTCGCGTATAAATAAAATTCGCCAAACAGTGCCAAAATCAAACCGCTGTTTTCAAACTCGGGTAGCACGCCGATCTGAACGGCTTTTATTGTTGACGGGGCTTGCCCTAATATCCGGTATTTGATAAAAGTCCCAAGGCCAGCGCTCCTTTTAGCCGGGACAAGCTCATTAAAATCAGGATACCACAGCAAAAAACCTATCGGCACGCCGTTCCTTTTAGCAAATATCATGTTATCGCCGTCTAATAGAGGCCGCATAGAGGCAAAGAGCTCATAATCCTCTTCGTAATCTCTAAAAAAGCAATAGCGGTGCCCCTGGAAAATTTTATTATTAAGATCTGTGTACAGTTTCATGGTTTGCCTGAATCCTAAAATGCTAAAATCGGCAGGGGAAAATTCAATATCCTGGGGTATCATCCTTTTGGCCGTTTTAAACAACTTAAGATTAAGCTTTGCTATCTCTTCTTTAAAGCTTACAAGCTTAATTTCATCAAAGCCCAGATTCTTGAAAATAGTATTGTAAAACATCGGATTATAGGATTGCCCGAAGCTTGGCACCCCCTCTCCGGAGGACAAAAAGCCGACCGAATTATTGCAGTGTCCGTCAAGGGATACTATGAGTCTTTTACAGTTCAGGGTTTTACCGAAGGACATTGCATAATCCACTAAAAAAGACACTTCCGCGCGAGTGTCTTTTTTACATTCAAAAAATGCTGTCATTAAGTGTTCCGGATCGTTTTTGTGGTAAATTAACACACATATACAGGAAAGCTCACCGTCTTTTGTAACGCCTATCATTTCCTGCTTTGACAGCTTAAAGAATTTTGACTTTTTGCCACAGACTATATCAATGAGGCTGCTTTTGTTGTCCCGAAAGCACTTGTCATCTTTATAAAACTGCTTGACAAGCTTTTTATATTCAGCGGTTGATTTGATTTTAACTATTTCCATCATATCACAGACCTTTTTAGATGTTCATGCTTACTTCTTATATCCCGACAATTACTATACTATACTATTGCACTATAAATAAAGCTATTCATTATATTAATTCCAATTTGAACCATAGAAATGGATTTTTGAAAACACAGGCTTCAATGCGTTTTCAAAAATTCTTTTCTATGTGTGAAAATGGAATTAGTATTAACCCTGCCCGGTAAGTAATGATAGAAACCAGCAAACCACCAGCATCAATACAAAGGCAACAAAGAAAATATTTGAATACATCCATCTGCTCTCTAACAGCCGAAGAAGGTTAAAAAAACAATCTCCGGTGTACTCCAATCGCATATATCCACTCCACGTAATAAGCGTTTCCAGGCACCGGGAGGCTATCCAGACCGAAATGGAGCCAAAGGTAAAAACAAAAATACCGGCAACGGCCAAGCGCTTATTACCTGATTTGCTTTTCGACAACAATTTGCAAAGGCTCTTTTTGAATCCAAAAGCCACAAAGGCCAAAATAATCAATTGAACGGAAACATATACCTTTTCCCTTATAATACGGCTTAACGCATCCAAATTGGTAAAATCATATTTTTCTTCGGTAATTCCGATTTGCTTATATTCATTTTGTATGTAGGCGGCGGATATACCGTTTTTTTCATTTAGCACGCTGATAAAGGTATCAGGCGCGGTGTTGAGATGGGCAAGGGGAGTGTACAGGTTTTTATTGTCGGAATCCCCGTCGTCTATTACGCCTGTAATCAAATAAGAATATCCGTTGATAGGTATTTCATTTCCGATAACAGCAGCGCTTCCGAAAATTTCAAAGGCCGCCCGTTCATTCAGCACGACTACTCTGCTTTTTTGATCCTGGGCTTCTTTCGTAAAAAATCCTCCGCTCAATATGTTGCAGTCCATAACAAAAGGATAAGTATAATTTGTTCCCTTTACAATGACATTGTGCTGCGAGTTGATTGCCTGAACGGTTTTCTCCTGATTGACTTCGTAAGTCAGCATAAATTTCGTTTCGTTTAATTCTTCTAAATCATCTAAATTTATATTTGGCGCGAAGCCAGGCATCGGAACGGCAAGCAACAGGTTACCGCCCCATGGGGCTTCACTTTTCAGGGTATCCCAGTTTACAGGAAATCCCATAAAAACAAGGGCTATAAATAAAGCCCCTGTTATACAAATTAAAAATATAATACTAGTCCGCCGCAAAGAAATCACCCTCGTTTGCAAGTATTAACGTATCATTTTCCGAAAAGGATTTATCACTTAACAGGATAACGGGTTCAAAAAAAGTTACACCTCTTACGATTACCGTGTTTTCATTATCCGAATCCCCTATATATATCCTTATCTTTTCACTATAGTATTCCTTGCCCATCATACCGTCGCGCCGCTTGATCTGATAAAGGAAATAGCCGTCGCTGTCTTTGTTCACTGCCCCGTTTGGAACAAGAATATAGCTTTCCGAGCTCTCCTTTTCAAATGTAATGTCAAAGGTTTCTCCTGACGATATCTCATCCGAAGTTACCGCCACGGTTATTTGCTTTCGGGATTCAAGTGGGGTTATTTTGGTAACAACGCCCTCCAAGGTATGAGAAGAATTGCTCATGCTGCATTCATCCCCTGCCGCGACAAAGTTATTATCAAGGGAAATATCGCAAAGCAGCTTATATTCGGTTCCTACACCGAAGCTGATCATAAGTGAATTGGCGTTTATGTACTGCCCTTGCTTAATGGGAATTGAGATGACGGTAGCGTCCGAGGGAGCGTAAATTACCGCCGACCTACTGTAATCCGCCAATGTTTTTCTATATTTTTCTCCTTGCAGGCTCACATTAGTTATTTCGAGATTTTTCGACTTCAGGTCTTGTTCCAGAGCCAAGATTTCATATTGATAATCCGTCAATTGCTTTTGCCGGATTTTTTCTTTGTCCTCAATGCTATCGCCAGCCTTTTTATCCTGCTCTGCCATGGTCTTTTGCAGGTTTTCATATTGGTCGTTTAAAACCTGTATCTCCTGCTCCATAGTTTCCAGCTCTTGCTTCGGCAACGCGCCCGCCTCGTATAATACGGCGGATTTTTTATAATCTTCTTCCAGCCTCGCGATTTTATTTTCTAACTGGGTAAGCTCGAAATCAGATATATCGTCCTTCTCGTAAATTTCATTTTCCAATTGGGTTATATAATAATTGATTTTATCCAGCTTAATATGGATATTTTCAATATCCAGCGCCAGCTTGCTCTTATTGATATCCAACTCTCTCAACGCTCTTTCCATATCCTCCTCGTCAAAGCTTAAATGGATAAGCGCCTGTCCTTCTTCAATAATATCCCCTTCATTAACCAAAATCTTATCTACCTTTCCTCCCACCTCCGAATAAATCTCCGAAATATTTGCCCAGTCTACGATTCCGGTTGTTGTTTCCCGTTTATTCAGCTTATTATTAAAGGGAAGAACAGCGGTTACGGTAGGAAGGTTATGGGAATAGATGGTTTTAGAAAAGAAAATTAAAAACAATAATGCTGCAAAGAATATTCCGCCGATGATTTTGATTCGTTTTCCGGCCATAGTATGTACTCCTTTAAACCTACTAGTATAATATTGCTGTGGTCAAGAACCACAAAAGAACGTACACATCTTAAACAACATATTAATAGAAACAAATCAAAAGGCCACTATAGATATTCACATCTGAACTATATTTATAGTGGAGAGCCACCTCTAGCTGCTTTTTGTTGTTACCTGAGCAAGACATCAACAGTCAATAGCCAGAGCGGAGTGGCCGACATGGTAACAAAGCCATCAGGAAGGGGCGGTCAAGACTTAGATTTTGCCGACTTCCCATGGCGCCCTTCGCACAACCGCCAGACTTAATGGTTCAAGATTGTCAGAAACTCTTTTTCCCTTGACAATCTTGAAAACGGAGCGGAGGTTTTGCCGCTGTTACGGAATTGCCTTTATTTGATATAGACTCAGCCAGCCTTCCAACGTAAAATCTTCTCTTGGTTTAGAGGATAATTGCATCCTCCAGGGCGGCCTTGTTGCCTATACCCGTGAAAAAGACTATTACTCCACCATATGAGGATTTATGTTTCGGCTGGTTGGGACCCTTATGGGCATACCTGTATCACGTGCTAGGCTGTGTACTCATTGTTTTGTGGATACTCTAAACTTTTATAAAGGCGGTTTTTATGAATACTTTCAACAATAACTTTATCAGCGTCGGCATTGATGTTGCCGCTGATTTTTCGGTAATCTGTATCATGGCTCCAAATTTTGAAACCTTTTGCAAACCGTTTACAGTTGTACATACCAACTTGGACTCTATTTCTAAAGCTGTTTCTAACAATAAAAAAAGCAGAAGAGCAGTTTCAAATGAAATCCCAGATTTTCCTTGAGTCCACGGGTATATTCCATTTTCCACTCTTCTGCTTCCTGAAAGAATCAGGTTTTGAGGTTCATGTTTGAATCCCCTCATTACTCATTCTAACAAAAACTCAGACATTAGAAAAGTGAAAAATGATAAATTTGACTCTGTAAATATTGCCAAACTCGGCTTAAACCCGAAAATAAAAATCTCTTATCCCTGATGAGTTCGTTCTGAACCTTCGGTTCTTATGCAGAGAGTATTACTCTCTCGCCGATGACAGGACTGCTCTTATCAATAAACTTGGCTGTTATGTGCGTCTCGCTTTCCCTGCCTTTATCGGTATCTTTTCCGATATTGCCGGAAACACTTCCATGGCTGTTTTAACATATGCACAATCGCTTAATCAACTCTTGGCTTCGCCCGCAGATGAAATGATTGCTCTCATCGCTAAAACGGCTCGCAAAGGAATGGTTTACGCCACGAATAAATACAACGCCGTCATCCAAGCGGCCACTGTTTCTAAGTCGATTTCCTTGTCAGTTGCCAAATGCTTTTTCGCTGATTCATTCTGTCATCAAGCATATTTCGCTGATTGATGAGCAAATGGATGATATTTTGAAAACCATTCAAGGTATTGTGAGTTCCAATTCAGATCATGAATTTGTCAAACAGATTCATATCATTGACTCCATCCCAGGCATCGGTTTTTTGTCGGCTGTCACACTTATGTGCGAAATCGGAGATTTTAAGGCTTTTAACAGTCCTAAACAACTCTTTGCTTATTTCGGCTTAGATCCTTCCGTCAATGAATCCGGCAAATTCAAGGGCACAAAAAAACCATATGTCCAAACGTGGTTCTCGCTTCGCCAGACGCGTTCTTTTTACCGCCGCTCTTGCTGCTATTCGTAATAAAGCAAACGGACAACCCATAAATTCCGTTTTACAGGCTTACTATCAAGAAAAAATTAAATCCAAAGCTGAAAAAGGTTGCTCTTGGTGCTGTCATGCATAAACTTTGTAATATAATTTTCGCTGTCTTAAGAGACGATTCTTTTTCGTTCTCAAAACTCCCATTGAACATACACAAATCCATAATATTGCCATTCAAAAGTTGCTTAACTACTTGATTTGATAACTTCCACTTCTTTACCTTTTTAAGGTTTTTTTGTCATGCTCTTTTTCATCTCTTATTTTCTTGAAAATTTTCTCTTGTCAGGGCTTGACTTTTACTAGCTGGTCTTTATTCCGGAAAGCTCAATGCCGCTTTCCAAATCCTTTTGCCCTAAAATCAAAAACCAAAAGGGCAGGAACATATAAATGCAGGACGCCGCGAATATCAGCCCGATTTTTCCGTCCGCAATCCGTGAAAGGTAGACAGACAAAGGCTCCCTGTAGTAATCCTTTATAAAAATCACGGCTTGCTCCACCAAATTCCAATATTCAATAAAGACAAGCATGGATAACGCAGCGATACCGGATTTCATTTGCGGGATTACTATGTGAATAAAGATATACGGCCCGGACGCCCCGTCTATTTCAGCCGCTTCGAAATACGCCTGGGGTATGCTTTTCATACTTTGCCGCAAAAGAAAGGTTCCGAAGGGAGCGAAAATACCCGGCAGAATAATGGCTAAATAGCTATCCGTAATATGCAGCTGGTCGGCCATAATGTAGTTAGGAACAAGAACGGCTTGCAGCGGCATAAGCATTACAATGATATAGATAAAAAACAGATGCTCCTTGTATTTCCAATTCCAAATAGTAAAACCGTAAGCGCCCAAAAGAGATACGAGTAAATTGCCCGCAACAACTGGCAGGGTAATTTTCATGGAATTAGTCAGTAAAATCAAAAACGAGGGCTGCCGGATAAGCACCTCCGCGTATTGCTCAAAGGAAACCGGATTAGGTATTAGGCTCATCCGTACAAAGTTTTCATTTATATTATCCAGTACGTCAAAAAACAATAATTTTGTTGTGTAATTTATGCTTATGGAAAGCTCCGTCATAAATGAATTTGTGAAGGTAACAAGCAGCGGGAAAATAAACACTATGCCGAGTATAAGCAAAAAACACCGGATAATCAGGTTTGTTATTTTATAGCTCACGGGTTACCCTTCTTTCAAATTTCAAAAGGAATTGAGTCATCAGGCTGATGATAAGCACTAAAATACTGGTGGCGGTAGCCAATTTCTGATAATTAAGGGAATAGAACATGTTGTTCATAAAATGCTGTAACATATAGATGCTGTCATGGGGATAGCTTCCCGTAATCAAATAGATTTCTTTAAACACCTTAAAGGAATTGATAATTGACATAATAAAAACCAATACAAGAGTAGGCAGGAGATATATGGCGGTTATATGCCGGAAGCCCTGCCATTTGCTCGCGCCGTCTACCCAAGCCGCCTCATAGTATTCCGACGGAATATTGTTTAACCCCGCCAGAAATAAAATCATGTTATAGCCAAGGTTTTTCCATATGAAAATCAATACTATAACAAATCGTACATTTTCCGTTTCCAGCCAGTTGACCTTGTCAGAGCCAAGGCCGGTCAGCAGAAGGTTAAGATATCCGTTATAGGAAAATAAGGATTTCCAAAAGAAAACCATTGAACCGGAGGGTATAACCAAGGGGACAAGAAAAATAAAAGAATACAGTGTCTTATGGGTTTTTATCCGGTTAATAAGCATAGCCACCGCTAAAGATAAAAATATATTTAGCGGTACGCTTACGCCTATGAAAAATCCTGTATTTTTCAGGCCCTTGAGATAGGCTTTGTTTTGCAGCAAATCTATGAAATTTTGCAGCCCCACAAACACGCCGTTCACCGGCTTGTCTAGGAAAGCATATCCCAGGGATATGAAAAACGGCAGAATATAAAACGTGGCAAAGCCCAGTAATCCGGGCAGTATGAATAAAAATGCCCATTTCTTATTCATTTAGATACAGCTCGATTTTGTTTTGGATTACGCCGGCTACCTCATCTGCCGTTTTGGAGCCGTTAAAGAAGTATTCTACCTCGGCGTTGACGGCGGCGTTAACGGTTGAGTCTTGTATAAAGTATTTATTAAGCTTATCGGACATTTCTTCTATCGCCGCCATGTAATTATCATATATTTCGGTCTGCTCCGGGGTAAGCTCTTGGCTGCCGCTGTTATTTTCCGGTTCGTATAGCTGGCCTGTAATGGCTTGCTTCGTTCTGTCTGCCAGGGCATTGATATTAACGGGAAGCCCGCGAACGTTTAAAGAGCTCTGCTGCTCCTGAGACAGAAACTTGATAAATTCCCAAGCTGTTAATTTGTTTTCGGAGTTTGCGGAAATGCCGTATGCCTGTGAATAGGTAAAAGGGATTTCGCTTTTCGTGTTGGAAATGTTACCGGCGATTTCGTCGTTTTCTTCGTTGCCGGAATCGGTAGAGCCTCCGAAAGCCATTCGTATGTTTGAATTTTTGTTGAATTGCTGTAATAAGCTCATGCTATTCTTAGTCTTGTACAGGTATTGCTGTGCTTGGTTTTGTTCAAACATATCGGGGGTCATTTCCATTTTTTTGCTGGCGTTGCCTTGATTTATGTAGCCTTTTTCCGCGTACTCCTTTGTCGTCTCCAGCAAATTGGTAAATTCGCCGCTGTCAAAATTCGCCGTTTTTGTTTCCGCATCTACAAATTGACTATAGCTTGCCTGAAATAATCTGTTAAACAGTGTCTGTGGATTGCTTCCGAACATTTGAATGGGATTTTCGGGGTTTCCGGCGTTAGCGGCGGCAAAAGGACCTTGTCCTGCGTCTATAAGCTGCTCGTAGGTAAGCAATGTGGCTTGCTGCAATAGTTTTTTTTCGTCCTCTGAAAACAATGAGCTGTCGTAGGCAAAATATTCAAAAGAATAATCCATAGGGAAAATGTATTGGCCGCCCTTATATTTCATGGCCTCCAGTATGTTTTCTCTATAATCGGATTTGTTAAAGTTAGGGTCTGCTTCCATGAACTTGCTTAAATCTTCAAGCTGTCCGCTTTCGGCGTACTTGTAGTAGGGGATGACATCAATCGCTAAAATATCTGCCCCGGTGCCGCTCATTAACTCGGTGTTTATTTTTTTAATGTAGTCCTGTTCGGCCTGGTTGTCCTCTTCCATTGTTATGAGCTGAACTTTTTTACCGCCGGATTCGGAGGTTTTTATTTCCGGCATAGCGGAAAAGGTAGAAACGTTGACCTTTGTCCCTGGGTACTTTGCTTCAAAAGCGGCGGCAGCTTCTTCAAGATAGCTTTTGTAGGTAACCGATTCATAGGCGGATACGGTGATTTCCCCTGCTATTTCGCCTTGTAATTCCTGGGGGGCCGCCGGTTGAGCCGTAGCCGTTGAGCCGTCGTTACTGCTATTGTCTTGACCGCTCTGGCTGCTTGCGGTTGTACTGCCGCCGCAAGCGGTAACAGATAAGGATACAGCCGCGATTAATAAGGTCGAGATGATTTTTTTCATTTTGATTCCTCCTGAAGGTTTTGTGATTCCATGTGAACTATAGATTTTCCAAATGAAGTTAATATGAAGTTAATGTATAATTTCTGTGAACTTTATACTGAATTTTATCCCCAAGGGTGTATTTTCAATTTTGTAAGGAAGCTGCAACCGTTCAAGGTTTTTCCTGACAATATATAACCCAAGCCCTGTTCCGCTCTTGCTCCGGTGCCTGCTATAGTTGGGGGTATAGAAGGGTTCGAATATTTTTGGTAATTCCTGCTCTGGAATATGCTCGGATTGGTTTTCAACAGAAAGGACAGCGCCGTCTTCCTCTTCAATAAAATCAATATGGATTTTCCTTTCTCCGCCGTATATTTCAGCGCGTTGGAAATAACATTGGACAGAGTGGTCCGAAATGTTTTTTCATCCGTATAGTATACAAAATTAAAGCTTTCGTTTTCTACTAGCAGCTCTTTTTCGTCTATAAGCAATTGATACCCTCGGAGCAGGGAACACAAAACAACATGGATATCGACCGGCTCTATCAACGCAGTATCCTCAATGGCTTCCAATTTGGAAACCCCTAAGATTTCATTGACTAAAGCGGTAAGATGATCAATAAGCAGCTTGCTTTCACGCAAATACTTATCTGTATTTTTATAAATTCCCACATGATCAATCATACCCTCAACGATGCCGTTCAGCGCGGTAATAGGTGTCTTCAATTCGTGGCTGGCAGCCCGCATAAAGTCGGTTTTGGATTTTTCCAACTGGTTTACGCGCTCCATTTCCCGATGCAGGCTTTCAATATTGTCACATAAGCTATTGTACATATCATCAAGATTTTGAGAGAGGATGCCCAGCTCGTCGTCGGTGCGGACACCCGACTGTATCCCCGGGGTCATTTTTTGCATTTCCGACGCTGCGTCGGATATAGTAATGATTGGCTTTGATAAGCGTTTTGCGTAAAAATAGGCGGCAAGCAAGGCAATGAGGAGGTCAATGACCAGCAGAAAAGGTATGAGAGAAAGTATGACGCTTTGCGCCTCGTTAACGGGCTGTAAGGTTCCGGTAACAGTAATGTGGTCTATGGCGCCGTTTCCAATATCTTTTATAAAGTTGACAACTGAGAGGGCTTCCATTGCTCCGGTTGAGCTATAATACCATCCTTGATTATTTCGTTCTGTAAGTTGAATGTTTGCTTCAGATTGATCGGAATCATGTATTCGGGCGATTTTTATTTGAAATTTCAGGGTTTCGCCTTCCATGCGGATGAAAGGAGAAGAGAAGTCCGGAATCATCAAGCCCTCGCTGTCAAAAGAAATGACCTCGGAATTGTTTTCCGCTGAAAAATCGGATATTAAATTGATGCTTTCGGTTTCAGACTCGGCTGATTTTAAGTTTTGCACCAATATATCCGCATTTCTTTGCAGCCGGTTTGTTTTAGTATAATGATAGTAGTCGGGCAAAACATAATATAGGATCGCGAAGGAAATCATTACCACCAAGGCAATAAGGCAGGAAGTAAATATAAACGTTTTAAGCGCAATGCCTTTTTTCTTAATCACACACAGTCACCCCGTTGTCCGTGAACGGCTCAATTTTGTAGCCTACACCCTTCACAGTTGTAATCAAATTGGTTTTAAATTTCTTACGTAAATTTTTAATGTGTACGTCAACGATTCGTTCGTCGCCAAAATAATCATAGCCCCAAACGGAATCCAAAAGCTGCTGTCTGGTCAATACCTTGCGCCGGTTGTTCATAAGAGCCTTTAACAGTTCCAACTCCTTTAAGGTTAACAGGATTTTTTCACCATATTCAAAGGCCTCATAGCTGTCTGAATCAACATAGACCGGTCCGATTTGCAGTGTATTCTGAGCTTGACCGCTGCGCCGCAGCAAAGCTTTTACCCGGCTGACCAATATTTTAGGAGAAAAGGGCTTTGTCACATAATCATCCGCTAAGCCGTCAAAGCTTGTTAGCTGTGTACGTTCGTCAGTTAAGGCCGTGAGCATAATAACCGGCGTCTCCTTGCGTGCTTCCTCGGCCCTTAACAGGGTAAGCAATTCCAAGCCTGAAATTTCCGGAAGCATAATGTCCAAAATAAATAAATGAATATCATTTTTTTGTTGAATAAGCTCTTTTGCCGCTGTTCCGGTGAAAGCGGAAATAACAAGGAAGCCCGCTTCTTTTAGATATTCTGAAACAACCTCGTTGATGGTTTTATCATCTTCTACAACAAGGATTGTATTTTGCATGGCATACACCTCCTGTTCGTTTAAATATATCATATACGAATCACGGCCGTACATGAAGTTGGCATGAAGTTTTCTGAAATAGAGTTATCCACAGGTTTTAGGGGGAATTCGGCAAAAAATGAGCAGGATATTAGCCTGTTTGTGCATAACTCTGTGGATAATGTGGATAACTCTTGTGGAAAAGGGTTGAAAAGTATGATATACTCCGAAAATAATTCAGATTAAAAGGAAGATGACCATGAGTAAGACGATAATTCCCGAGAACTATCAATCAACTTTGAACCTGTATGAGACTCAAACTGCCATCGGTAAAATGAAAAGCCTGTTTGAGGTTAGGCTAAGTAAGGCGCTTGATTTGAAAAGAGTGTCGGCTCCTCTTTTTGTGGATCCTAAAACAGGATTAAATGACGACCTAAGCGGAATAGAACGCCCTGTTTCTTTTGATGTACTGGAATCAGGTCAAGAGGTGCAGGTTGTTCAGTCCCTGGCCAAATGGAAGAGAATGGCGTTACATAATTACGATTTTCATCCTGGCAACGGCTTATATACCGATATGAACGCGATCCGCAGGGATGAGGAGATGGATAACCTTCATTCTATCTATGTTGATCAGTGGGATTGGGAAAAAGTAATCCGGGCAGAGGATAGAAATATTGATTATCTGAAAAATACGGTGGTTTCTATCATTAACGCAATTTGTGATACGTTGGAGGATTTAAAAAAACTTTCGCCTAAGGTAAATGTAGAATTATGCAGGGAAATCGGTTTTATCACCACACAGGAGCTGGAGGATATTTACCCTGAGCTTACGCCGAAGGAGCGTGAGGATGCCTATGTGAAGGAGCATAAAACGGCTTTTATCATGCAAATCGGTGACAAGTTAAAATCCGGTGAGAGACATGACGGAAGAGCGCCGGACTATGATGATTGGACACTGAACGGAGACATTCTTTTTTGGAACCCTATTTTGGAAAAGGCCATTGAAATATCCTCAATGGGCATAAGGGTAGATGAAGAATCCCTGGACGCTCAGCTGACAAAGGCGGGCTGTGATAACCGGCGGACGCGGACCTTTCATAAAATGCTTTTAAATGGCGAGCTGCCGTTAACCATTGGCGGCGGCATCGGTCAATCCAGATTGAGTATGATCATGCTTGCGAAAGCCCATATTGGCGAGGTTCAGGTTTCAGTTTGGGATGACGAGACGACGAAAATCTGCGCAGAAGCCGGTGTCCGGCTTTTGTAAAAAAAATAGAAACGCCTTTTTCTGCCTCTTGCAGAAGGAGGCGTTTAAAATTGCATTTTTCGACAAACTAGTGTAAAGTGTATATTCTGAAAAATGTTGAAAAAATTCTTAAGGAGAGTGACTTCATTGAAAAAAAACTTACCGGTTATATTTTTACTTCTCTTTGCTATCATAACGGCTGCCGTACCCGTACAAGCCGCTGTAATTTATGAAACTGTCAGCCGTCAAACTATTTCAAAGGACGTGACCTATGAAATCCTTCGACAGGTAACTGAAAACGGAATGCTGGATATCCATGTATTGAGGGCTCCTTTGACTGATCCTAATATTACCTTTGCCCCTGCTGTTTCCAACAAATCACTGGGGTTGCGGGAAACCACGGTTGCGCTTTTATCCGAGAACGGCGCTATCGCCGGGGTGAATGGAGATTTTTTTGATATGAGCGGCAGCTTTGCTTCCGCCATGGGAGCTGAAATTATTAATGGGCGTCTGGCTTCCATTGATCAGGAGGCAAACGCGTATAACAACAGCTTGGCCGGTTTTTTTATTAACCAGGATAATAACCCGATTATAGAATATTTAAAATCGGATATTCGTTTTTACACGGATAGTGAAGCAACCGTATACATAAAAGCCATTAACAAAATTACCAATATGGAACAACCTGTTTACCTGGATCAATCTGTCATGGCTGATACTCAAGAGCTGGACGCCAGATTTCCCGGGCTTGTAAAAATTGTTGTAGAAAACGGGATGATTACAAGGCTGTCGGCCCCGGGAGAAAGCGTGGCGTTGCCTGAAAACGGCTTTATTATAGTTATGAACAGCGAAACGGCGGAGGAGCATATCGCGAAATTCAGGCTTGGTCAACCTGCGGAGATAAGGGTTTCCGCCAGTATAGATCTTTCGACGATTCAAATGGGAATTGGCGGCGGCTCAAGGATTTTACTAAACGGGGAAGCCGTAAGCGACGGTTATGTAATAAACGGCGGCAGCCGGAATCCGCGTACGGCTATCGGCGTTTCCCAGGATAACAAGCAGCTCATTCTTATGGTGGTGGATGGCAGGTCGCACTCTATCGGCGCGACACAGAACGAAATGGCAAGCCTTTTACAGCGCTTCGGCGCGTATAACGCCATGAATTTGGATGGCGGCGGTTCCTCAACGATGGCAGTAAGAGAGATAGGAAGCGATTGGTTAAAGGCGGTAAATACGTTTTCCGAAGGTTCGCAGAGAAAGGTAGTGAACGCACTCGGTATTTTTAGCAATGGGGCTCAGGGCTCTATGATATCTATTGTTATCGAACCGAAGGGCGAGGTTGCTTTTAAGGATTTACCGATTTTTGTGGATGTTTATGGACTGGATGAATACTATAACCGGATTGAGCTGGACAGAAACCAGTTGGCTGTTAATGTCAATGATCCCAACGGCCGGTGGGAAGGAAGTTATTATTATCCGGCCAGAACGGGAGATATTGCCTTTATCGCCGCCTATGGAAATTTTGCGGCGGAAGCGATAATTGAAAGCAAGGAGCTGGCCCAGATAATTCCTTCTCAAACTTCATTGACGATGGGAGAGGGCGGCAAGAAGGAGCTCTCTTTTACAGGTAAAAGCAATGACGGTTTTACGTCTCCGCTGTCAAATCTGCAATACGAATTATTTCCCTCGAATCTGGGCTTTTTCGAGAACGGCTTATTTACGGCCGGTACACTGCAAAAAGGCTATATCAAAGTTGGTTATGGTGATGTCGCGGCTTATGTGGAGGTTTCTATCGGATATAAGCAGGAGCAATTGACTTCATTTGAAACACCGCTTTCCGTTTATGGGCTTGGTTATCCGGAAACGGTAAGCGTCCATGCCGCAGTCCGTGGAGAAGAGTTTACAGACGGGAGCCAAGCCTTGGGGCTGGCATATACATTTGAGCAGAGTGAGGACGGAACTCAGGCGGCATATGCTGTGTTTGATCCGCCAATTGCTTTGCCGGACAATCCGCAGAGCCTGAGCCTTGATGTATATGGAGATGAATCCGGACACTGGCTGCGGGCCAGGCTGACGGACGCCGACGGACAAGGAAGCAACTGTGGATTTGGCCGGGGAAATCAATTGGACCGGCTGGAAAGAGCTTACGGTGGGGATTCCCGGAAATTTAAAATCTCCCGTTACCGTAGAGAGGATTTATACGGCGGCGCTTTCCAATCAGGATACGGCCTCACATAGAATTTATTTTGACAATATACATGTTACATATCTGGCAAAATTCGGGCCAATAGATATTCCGTCGGCAACAGAATTTAAAGACCGTATTCAGGTTGATTTTGCCTCCGCTCCATTGGTCGGCTATGACCTTACGCTGGCAGGCAATCTGGACATGGCAAGCGAAAATAAACCCGAAGACTATAGGGCGCAGCAGCAAAAGGCGCTGGAAAATTTCAAAGAAAATACGGCCAGAGGGCTTTTTGCCGGTTCCTATGATTTAGAAGACGACCCGGGAATAAAATATTACAAATACAACCCTAAGTATGTTTTTAACACTCATGACGATACGGCTATTGTGCAGCTTACGGCGGCGCAGGGAGGCTTGACGGCTACCGACCCGTATCAATGGGGACAATTTACTACGGATATCTTAAACAGCAACACGAGACAAGTGATTATTCAACTGGACAAAAATCCTCTTAATTTTACATATGCCAAAGAATATCAACTTTTTCACGATGTGCTAAAAGAAATAGCAGCAACCGGCAGACAGATTTTCGTGGTTTCAACTGAGGGGCTTAAAAACACGGTAACCGTAAGAGAAGGGATTAGGTACATAAATGTTGGCGGTTTATGGAAGGATGAAAAAACCGTAAACAGTGATTTTAAGATTTTGCGCTTTAGAATTACAAACGAGGGGTTGCATATGATTTGGCAGTAAAAAAAGCTTTATCCTTGTTCTGGCGCTTTTTTGCTGCTTTTGAACACAACAGTATTTGCGCCTTTGGCAGGGACAGCTCGGAGGAATGGATGTCCAGAGGCGAGTTTGTTTCCTCTTTGCAAAAACTTACAGATACGGTCTGGGAAGTTTCGGAAGCGCATATGCTCAGGCCGGATGAAACACTCACCAAGGAGGAAGCAGCCAGGATGATGGTGCGCGCTTCGGGTTATGATACGCTGGCAGATGTTATTTCGCAAACGTCTCAAGAAAACGCGTACTTGATGTTGGCAAAGGATTTCGGACTTTTTGAAGGAATTATGATAGCTGAGGAAAACGCGGGAGTTAAACGGGAGGAAGCCGGACGAATGCTGGCGAATCTGTCGGAACAGGCTCCAAGGCAAAATTTCTGCGATGAACGGCTTTTACGCCATACAGTCCTATAACCAGATTGAAATGATAAACAGCTTAAGCTCCGTGGGCTTTGGCTGGAGCCGGCTGGAATATAAGGAAGATACAGGTCTTATTATTAATACAAAAAGGCAGGATGGTAACGAATACGGCTTTCCGTCAGGCTATGAGGAACCGTTCCGGGCAGCCAAGGATAAGGGTGCAGATGCTCTGCTTATGGTAAGCTTGGACTACAGCTCCTATCCGAACGGGCAGAGCTTGGCCTCTTATTTTCTTTCCAGCTCTGAACACAGGCAGACTGTGGCGGATTTAATTGCGCCGGCAGCGTAGGGAGCCCTTTGGATTTTGACGGAGTTGTGGTTGATTTTGAAAACATACGGGCGGATCAAAAGGAAAATTTTACTGCTTTCCTGCAAGCGGTAAAAGCCGGATTGCAGGGCAAAAAGCTCTATGTAGCCGTGCAGCCCGCGCGAAAGCCAGGTCTTGCTTATTTTGACGGCTATGATTATAAAGCTATGGGAAATATTTGCGATAAAATTATTTTGATGGCTCATGATTACGCTCCGAAAACATTATCTGCAGCCGAATTGGAAACCGGATATACAACTACTCCCGTAGCGCCTTTAGACGAAGTGTATTATGCTCTAAAAGCCATTACGGACAAAGAAACCGGCGTGTAGGGGATACCGGAAAAATAATGCTCCAGCTTTCCTTTGATTCCATTAACTTAAAAGTGGAGAACGGAAAAATGCTTCCTCCGGCCACGATTTCCTACGGGACCATTGAAAACGAAATACTTAACGGAGCGGAAACCTACTATTCCAAAACTCTGGAGAGTCCCTATATAAAATTCACCAAGGGGGATGTTCAGCATGTGGTTTGGTATGAGGACGCCCGAAGCGTAGGGGCAAAAATAAACCTTGCCCAAATGTTTGGTATACAGGAGCTTTCCGTGTGGCGGCTGGGGATCGTTCCCAATTCCGGCAGTGCATATTTCAACGTTTGGGAAACAATACTAAAATTTATGGGGTACTGAGATTTTTTTATTGACATGCCAGGT
This sequence comes from Holotrichia oblita, assembly GCA_023690525.1. Lineage (NCBI taxonomy): Eukaryota > Metazoa > Arthropoda > Insecta > Coleoptera > Scarabaeidae > Holotrichia > Holotrichia oblita. The sequence continues at coordinate 29,893 of JALQSN010000381.1, read as the reverse complement.
TTTTTGGTATATCCTTATTAAGTAATAATGATTATTACTAACTAATTATTTTTATACTCATTTAAGGAGTATACGCCGAAAAGGAGGCATAAAATTATGAAAAAATTTGTTTGTTCAGTTTGTGGTTATGTACATGAGGGAGACGCGCCGCCGGAAGTCTGTCCTATATGCAACGCGCCTGCTTCCAAGTTTAATGAAATGGCCGCTGAAGGTTTGGTTTTCGCAGATGAACACCGCATCGGTGTAGCTAAGGACGTTGACCCGGAAATAGTGGAAGGTTTACGTCAAAACTTCATGGGCGAATGTACGGAAGTCGGGATGTATCTGGCAATGAGCCGTCAGGCGGACCGGGAGGGTTATCCGGAGGTGGCGGAAGCCTATAAGAGAATCGCGTTTGAAGAAGCGGAGCATGCCGCTAAATTCGCGGAGCTTCTTGGCGAGGTTGTAGACACCTCTACAAAGAAAAACCTAGAAATGAGGGTAGCGGCGGAGCATGGCGCAACCCAGGGTAAAAAGGATTTGGCTACGAAAGCGAAGCAGTTGAATTTGGATGCTGTACATGATACGGTTCATGAAATGTGTAAGGACGAAGCAAGGCATGGGAAGGCGTTCCAGGGGTTGTTGGAGCGGTATTTTAAATAAGATAGGTACGATTAGATATAATTCTTGCTGAGCGCGCGTGTTTTGCGCGCTCAGATACAATATTATATGGCTGCATGCTTGATAAATCGGGATGTTCATGAAACTGGACTATTCCGGTTTATTTTTTTGTACCTATTTACATTTCAGTGTTTTTGTGGGCGGATGTGGGCAAAGGGGGCAAAATTTCCGATATTTTCAGCCCACCGCCCACAAAATGAAAAAATGGCTTTGAAGCCTCGTTTTTATTGCGTTTTTAAATGATTAATAGAAATCGGCTTGTGGGCGGTTAAAGAAATACCAATTGAGTTTGAGGAATCCGTTTTTATTTCCAGTATTATATCATAGAATTTATGACTGCTAGGTTATACCAGCTTAGTGGTCTTTCAATTGAGTTTGCCTTATTAACTTAAGCTGACCCCAATTTTTTGATAAGAAGCTAAATACCCCGCCATAAAGACGGGGTACAGGTTATTTAGAAATTGAGATACGCGCCAAGCGCGTCTGCGGAATCCGTTTCCATTTTCCGCGTTACATGAGTGTACAGCCGAAGTGTAAACTCAAATTGTCATTTATTTCTATGATTTTATTTGGAAATAGTATCAAAAGTTAAAGCGTTTTAGGAAGCATGGAGAGGGAGCTTATTATAATGAAGCGTTTTGGTTGTCGTTTGTCAGCATAGGGGGAGTAGTTGATAGTATTTATTGATTCTAAGGAAATTTAAAATTCATCCCTCCGGCGGTTGACGTGGTTCGAGAAATAGAAAAAGCCGGTTGCGACCGGTTCCAGCTCCCCCGGACACCAAAAACAGTTTTTGCGCCTTGATTTTTTGAGAAAAGATCCTTGGTTGCACAGCAAAAAAGGCGCGTGCAACCGCAAAATATACGCCGAAAAAAAACTATCCTGCGCCCTTCGGGTTCGTTCTCGACGAGTAACTGCAACTGTTTCAATGCTCAGAAAAAACAAATGCCTGCACCCGCCGAATATTAAAAAAGCTCATACTTCCAACATGGGAAGAATGAGCCTTAACGTGCTATTTATAAATATCTCCTCTATTACCTATTTCAAGAACAAGAATCAAAAATAAATTATCGACTTTGTCATAAATTACACGGATATCTCCTACACGAAGCCTGTAACGATTGTCGTACCCTTCCATTTTCTTAATGTTAGTACCGTTGGGCAATTTATATATCTCCGAAAGCAATCTCTTTTGCTCCTTGGTAGTCCGTGTCTTTAGAAACCTCACAGCCTGCTTTTTAAACTCAATTTGATAGGTTGTCATACGTTAGTCCAACCTCTCTCAAAACTTCGATAAATGGCACAGTCTCACTGTCTGTATTCTGGTCGGCGCGTTTAGCCAGCTCATAATCATAATCATCAAGAGGATAGTCCTGTTCATAGAGATATTTCAAGTAATCTATCGCGCTAAGTAACTTCTCTTCCGAAAGCTCCCTAACATACTCAATAGCCTTATTTTGCATAGCCGTCATTATAAGCCGCCCCTTTCGATAATAGTATAGTTTGAAAACATAAAACATTCAAGAATTTTGCATACAACATCATTTGTAGATACTGCTAATAAAATCCCTCATGCGCATACCTCTCGGCGTTTATTGTGTCACTCTGCAATTCTTCGTCGTAATTATCGCTTTCATAACGGAATATAGAAACGCGGTTATCTCCTAGATACTTCACAAACTCAAACTTGCTAAATCCCGCCAATTCTGCCGCCTGTCCTAAGCAAGCTTTTCGTCAACATAAAATTTCAAAGCTATCGCTCGTTTAGCTTCCGTCTCAAATTCTCTATTTGTTTGGCGTGTTGATAATACTATACTTTCCGGTATCATTATATTTAACGACATTTGCTCTGCACCCATTTCAATATTAGTATAGCCTGAAGGCAAGGAAAACTCAACAATTTAAAACTGCTTGTGGGCGGCGTTTTTGTGGGCAAATGTGGGCGGTTTGCGGCGGCAGATATATCGAAACTCCCAAAACCTGCTGTTTTACAGGCTTGGGAGTTTCCGTGGTAACTAAATATTATTTAGGAGGTGTCCGGCATGATGATAAACACGAACAATATAGTTTCAATTACAGAGGCTAATCAGAACTTTTCCCGCGTGGCGCGACTGGTAGACGAGAGTGGTTGTGCGATTATTTTAAAAAACAATGCTCCCCGTTACCTGCTGATTGAGTATAGCCAAGCGGAACAGGAACAGATTATGCTGGACGAGGATGTTATGAGCATATCCCGCCGCCTTATGGAAAAAAACAGGGAGGCATATGAGGTTCTGGCTAAATGAAAAAGCTGACAAAGGAACAAGTCCTCAGTCTTCACCGTGCGCTTAAGCAATCTTGCTTATTTATACTGAATGATGAAAACATTTTCATCATTCAGTATAACAAAAGCTCTTTTGCTCACGCAATATATTGTCACCTATCGAAAGTTAGGTGTCCAAGTTTAAACGCCACAGCAATAGCCGCTGTCTTGTTATTCACCTGTAGCTTTGCGTAAATTTCGTGTATATATCCTTTAATTGTACCATGAGTTACATTTACACATGAAGCGATTTCTTTATACTGCATTCCGGTTTGAAGCATTTTCAATATTTCAATCTCCTTATTTGTTAGCGATTCATACGCGGGTTTATCAGTTATCGCGCCCACGCGTTCCAATGTCAATTTGCAGCTTCTTTTAATTTTTTCAATGTACTTATCAGAACTACGTGTATGTATAAGGCTTAATATAGGCCATATAAGCGCCGCGTCATCTGTGAAAATACGGATAAAACCGCGCTTTCGGCCACTATCTAATGCCAATTTAAGATATTGCAGCGCATCGGCTTTGTGGTCTAAACCGTATTCCGCTACAGAGTGTAAAATATTTACTTCAATCAAATCCATATTCCGCTTATATTGACGCAGTAAATAATCAAGTTTGTCCAAGAGCAAGGAGGCTTCATTGAATTTTTCTTCTGAAATCATCGCCCTGGCCAAGGTGATATGACGATAAATCAGATAGTAATACGTCTTGTCTCTATATGCTTTATTTTCTTTCTCGAATACTTCGGTCATTCCAGTTATTCCATTTGCTAAACGGTTCCGCAGTTCAAAAGCATGGAAATTTGGAAGCAAAAATAAATGCCCGTTGTTTTCTATTTGAATTTTCAAGCAATCTGTCAATCCGTCGATTTCTTTGGGATTGCGTACCGCCCTTGTTATTTTCACAAGCAAAACAATACAGGAAAAATAAAGCTCCGTATATTTTTTGCGTTCAATTGTGCTCATAATTGCCTTAATAGTCCGTTCAGCTAGTTTAAAGTCCTCCCTTTCATAACAAATTTCTGCAAAAATTATATCTGTAACAAGCATGTCGGCATCATCTCTAATTGAGTTGCGGTTAGCCTTGTTCTCCCTATAAAAAGAAAGTGTTTTTTCTATATTAATGCTAAAATCACGAGCTCCGCTCAGAATAGAAGGAAGCCGGAGCGCGGAAGCGCGCTCCCGGTCGTTTTCCAGTAAATGAGGCGCGTATTCACTTACATTGACCCATTTATCAAATTCATCGCCGCACAAAATATCTTCATCGGGATCAACATATCGTAGCCATCCCACCTCCCAATAAAAATCTGTATATTCCTCCGGAGGTATTGATAATACGCCGGGTTCAAGCCATTCCCGAACTATCCTGTAAATACGCTGAGTTTCAGTAATGTTATTGGTGAGAAAGTGGAGCAGGGCAATTCTAGCCGCAATCTCAGGGTGTGTTTTTAATTCCATTATATCCAATGAAGTTAAACAAAATGTCGTTTTAATATACTCATCCATTCCCATATAAGCCGGTTTTATTTTTTTAAACGCCTTGTTAATTCCCGGCAAAAACTTGGCCTGATAAAAGCAGAGAAGCGCGGGTATGCTCTCGTTCTTCTCATATAACCACCAACCGGCGTTAATATACAGGGCTTCCACATCAATTTGAGAGCCTTTAAGCTTATCTAAAAGAAATTCCCGAAACACGCGATGATAGCGATAGGAGTCCCGTTCTTCCAGTTTTGATATAAACAGCCCGTTTACGTACAGGTCACGCAAAATATGGCCGGCATCGGCTATCTTTGCAACATAGCGGCATATTGCCGGCGTTAGCTTATCTAAAATAGATGTCTTGAGCAAAAAATTTTTATGAGACCCACTCAAGCGTTTCCATATTTCTGATTCCAAATAACTCATTACATACGCTCTCGCGGTATCATTAAACTTGACTGTTCCATTATGCTCGACGGTCAAGATCACGTTAAGAGCGGCCGTCCACCCATCTGTATCTTCATAAATTTGACTTATCTCTTTTTTGTTAACAGTAAGGTCATACATGCTAAAATATTCAGCTATTTCATCCATATCAAAATTCAGTTTATTAAGGGTTATTAAACGCAAATGCTTTTTCAACAAAAAATCATTAAAAATTGGCGGCGGGTCAGTACGTCCAATTATGATAATACGCCAACAGCCAAGCATGTTTGAAATAAGTTCTTTTATTTCGCGCATAAGCCCGACATTTTTTATATGCCTGAATCCGTCAATAATTAAAATCTTTTCGTCAATTTTTGCTGATACCTGTACAAGCGTCTCCCGTGAAAACATCCGTGGATTCTCCGTGAAATGAATATCATTGAGGATGTTGGAAGCCTTTTCCTTTTCGCCCATAAATATCAAGATAGCGGCTGATAAGTGCGCCCAAAAAGATTCCGGTGACTCATCGCTCTCACCCAGCGTTACCCATGCGGCTTTTTTCCCGTACTCTTTTAACCATGATAATATCGCTATTGTCTTTCCGCTGCCGTAAGGAGCTGCCAGATACACGATTTCATCCAGAGAGGCATTGTTGATTATCTCTCCTATATTATGCCTGGGTAAAATCTTATGCTTTACCTGGGGAACGATAATATTACATGCCATATAGTTTTTTTCAGTCATTTACATAGTCCCTTCGCGCCGCATTTTATATTGAATGATGATATTCATTAACAGGCAAATATCGCTGTAAAAAAGGGCGTGTTTCAAATTCTGTTGACACAACACGTCATTGCGGCGAACGCCGCAATCCCCTTGACTTGGTGCACAATGGGGGATTGCGGGTCAAGCCCGCAATGACGCACGGGTCAAGCCCGCAATGACAAATAGGTTGGCTATTGCACAGGTCGAAAAAAAGCGTCAGAAATGGCATCAAAATCCGCTTCCAGCGCTTTTTCATTTGCTTATCGTTTTTAACGCGCTCAAAGCGGTTAAGATGTTTTTACTTTATGTCGTAAACAGGTTTAAGAATATCAGGGAAAGGGAGAATATCAGACATGCCCTTGCTTTTAAAATGACAGCAGGCCGCGGGGCAGCGGCCTTCGCTGTCTATATCAAAAGCTCCAAGGGTACTAAAAAAGCGCGCAAAGGTGTGACTTTCGTCATTTGTGTTTCCACACCCTAGCGCGCGCCAAAATTAGACGTGTTTTATTATCATGCTTCTTGATAAACAGTGCGGCTTTTGCTACAATGTTTATTGTCGCATGAAAAAATGCAGGGGTGAGGCTCTTAACGTGGGCACCTTTTGCACCGGGGTGAGTGATTCCCGTCACTTTCTCCCGGCGTGCGGCTCCTTTATTGTTGGAGCCTTTGAGCAAATGGAAAATTGCTCTTACTTGCATGTTCGTTATTCCCGTCCGGTGTTTTCACGCAGCCGGACTTTTTTATTGCTTGAGTTTGTCTTTGAACGGCAGGGCCGCCTTACGGCGGTTTCCTGCCCTCAAAGACTCTGGGTAAAAATCAAAAAGCGCATGTAAAGGTAAATGCGTACCGCATCATAATACCCTTACACGCGCTGAATACTCAACGGGATTGTTTTCCACTGCCTTGAAAACGGGAAGCGCTTTTGTTATAATAACTTCCGGGCTGCGTGGTAAAAACGTAAGGGTGTTGATTGGTTTTAATGTCTTGTCACCTTTACTACCATCGCCGTGACTCCTACATCACGTCGGTGGCCATGCGGCTCTTCATTTCCAGAGCCTTTGCACTCATGATATCAAATTATACAATTCTCGTCAACAATACGGCTTATTTTTTTCAGTAGAAGGTTGTCAGATGGTTGTCAGACGAAAGATATTAATAAATTCCTGCATGTGTATCACTCCCTATCTTTATAACTGAATACGTACATGTATAGTCCGCTGTCATTTTAGCAGCGGATTTTTATTTTGGTGTCACCATTGAATAAAAATGTCAGAATACCGTGTTTTCTGAACATTTAAGAGTAAAAAAACGCCGCCTATTTATCTAAGAAGCGGCGTTTTTTTAGGAGGTTTGGAAATTGTTACAAATAATTCTTTTACAACGATAGGTGCTTGCAATTTGAATTAAGTGATCAGCATTCATGGGAACATGGGTCTATTAAACGCAGATTTACAGTAAAATCATTCCCGGAGGTATTAAGAGAGGTTCTGGAACATATTTCAAAAAACTTTGCTACCGTGTTTAAGGAAAATCCCGATGAAAACGGGGAATTAATTAAGACGAGGCATTTATCCTCGTAACGCAGGCTGTAGTTTTATTTGACTTCTCTATAATGCAACGGATTTCGACAAAATGCGGCAATCTTTCTTGAGGGAACGCCTGACCTATACGGCGTGTGGCAACAGAAGTATGTTAAACTGTCAATCATGCTTATAGCACTAAACTGCTAGCGCAGTGGTTTTCGAAGAACAGCTATCGAAGCAAGTGGCTAAATTGACGGAATTCGCATTATTTCAGTAAATATTGGCAATCCTCAAGATATGAGACAATACGATTATTAAGAGGAAGAGGCCGATGATATGACCAAGGAAGAAATTCTGCAAAGACTGCAATATAACACACAAATTAAGGGATTAAGCAAGAATACGCAAGACGAATACTATACGAAAGCAAAGCAGTATCAAGATTTTTATGATAAACCGGCTACTGAACTTGGGATAGAAGACATCCGAAATTTCTTGCACTACCTATTCACCCAGAAAAAGCTAACGTCAGGAACAATAAACACATACAGCAGCGGTCTTAGATTTCTATATGAAGAAGCTCTTGATATGCCGATAAACGTCAAAAAAATACCACGGCATAGACAAAACCGTAAGATACCGGACATACTCAGCAAAGAAGAAATCCAGCAATTGTTTAATACCTGCGATAATCTCAGAGACAAATGCATGATGATGACTATGTATAGTGCGGGATTAAGAGTCAGTGAAATTATCAGTTTGCGGGTTAAAGACATTGACAGCAAAAAGATGCAAATATTTATATATCAAGGTAAGGGCAGGAAAGACCGCTTTGCAATTCTTTCTGAAAACAATCTCCAAATCTTACGTGAGTATTGGAAAGCATATAAGCCCAAAGAATGGTTGTTTTACAGCCGTAATCATACGGGAACACATATAACATCAAGAGCAACACAAGATATGTTGCATAAACATGTGGCTGCTGCCGGAATAACCAAAAAAGTAACGACCCATACTATGAGGCATTCATTCGCGACACACTTAATGGAAGATGGCGTTGATATATTTCTGATAAAAAAGCTGATGGGACATGCCAACATCCGGACGACCTGTTTTTATTTGCATATTGCGGCAATTAGCACTATGAACGTTACAAGCCCCCTGGATACATTGTTTATTGAGGATCACAAAAATGGATGAGGTTTGCAGCGATCAAAAATCAAGTCATTTCAATGGAGCAGAAGTACAGGATATTTTCAGAGCTTATGGCGAGACTTACCGTCAAAAGCATAAACTGCCGCTTCATGTTTTGAAAACTATGTCTGCAATAGAAAAGTGCAGAACATCGGCGTTGGGCGGACATGTTGAAGTTTGTAAAGATTGCGGGCATATCAGAAATTCATATAATTCATGCAAAAACAGGCATTGCCCTAAATGCCAATCTATTGAAAAAGAAAGATGGATAGAGAGTCAAAAGGAAAGCCTTTTAAACGTACGTTATTTCCATGCGGTATTCACAATTCCGGATACATTAAACACAGTTACTTTTCAAAACCAAAAAGTTGTATATAACATTTTGTTTAGAGCCGTAGCTGAAACGCTCACTGAATTATGCGCTGATAAAAAACACCTTGGAGCATCCGTAGGATTTACATCAATTCTCCATACATGGGGACAAAACTTAATGCACCATCCGCATATTCACTGCATTATACCTGCCGGTGGAATAAATTCCTTGGGTAACTGGGTAAATTCACGGAAAAAATTCTTTATACCTGTAAAAGTATTATCCCGAAAATTCAGGGGTAAGTTTTTATTTTATCTGAATCAAGCATTCACTGAAAAGCAACTTTTATTTTTTAATGCTACCTTGGCATTAAGTGAGAAAAAAGACTTCAATAAATTCTTGACATTGCACTATAAGAAAGAATGGGTTGTTTACTGCAAACCGCCATTTAAAAACGCAGGTTGTGTTATAGAATATTTAGGCAGATATACACATAGGACTGCTATCTCAAACAATCGAATTATAAGCATGTCTAACGGTAAAGTCAGATTTAAATGGCGAGATTACAAAGACAATTCCAAATGGAAAATAATGATAGTCCCGGGGGAAGAATTTATACGAAGATTTCTAATTCACATATTACCACCTGGGTTCCAGAAAATACGTCACTATGGATTTTTAGGCAACCGCAACAAAGCAAAGAAACTTTTGATTTGCAAACAACTTACCAATACGCCGATAAATGACTATCAAAAGATTTCTACTGCGGAACTTATTCAAAAAATTACAGGCATAGATATTTCAAAATGCCCTGTTTGCGTTTCTGCAAATATAACACGATATAATGAATATGAAAAATCACCGCCGTCAAATGTCAAAGCTTCATAATCCAATGGCTTGCCTCTTTTTGGGGAGGGGGATGGCATGTCCATCTATACTTTTAATCCTCATAGTTAAAATCATTTTTTACATATAACAGAAGTTAAAACGGCTGATTTCTTATTCTTGGCTAAGGATGAAATAATTCAATCCCCATAGCAATTGACGACTACACATCCGCAGTTTCGTGCTATTGAAATTATCCAAAATTAGGCTCTACTTGCAAGTTCTTTGGCTTGTGTTTTCGTCGCCTAATTTCGTATAATTCCCTAAGCATAATGCGAATTTCCATAAACATAGCTCAAAAATTTATATACGTGTATCAAAGCGTTTTATTATAATACCTGCTCTCTCATTCATGTATATATTATCCTTGGTTGCTTGATATAGATAATTAGTCATTAAGCTTTTATATTTCGGATTGACATGAGGGTGTTCTAAGCTTTTTCGAATAGCTTCCGCTCTGCAAAAGGTTTCCATTGCCTCGCGCTGTAATCGCATCCTTTCAGCTTCTAATTGTGTTTGTTTGATTTCATAGTCAAGTTTAAACAGTTTTTCTTTCCTGTTTTCATCCAATATAAATCCCGCTACAGCCAATCCTACTGTTACAGTAGCAACTAGAGGAGAATTAAAGCTCAAGCTCGTAATACGAGCAACGTCAGTGTTATAATTATATAAAAGACTTTCCTGATGAAATACTTGTGGATTGGCTTTTCTGGAAAAAGCATTAAAGAAGCCCATTATAGAGGTATCATTATCAAGATCAAAATACCCATTGATTGACTTTCCAATTTTAAAAACTTTATGATCGTGGGTGACTAATTTCTCAGACACGTTCTCAAGAATCATTATTTTATCATGAAACTCGCAGAATTTTTGCAGATATGAAATAATAGCATGTGCTGAAATACTTTCCCTATGTAATGCATTAAGCTCAATATTCGAGTGTTCCATCAATATCCTCCTCATATGTTAAGTCACTAATGTTATACACTGCATATAGTTGGTTTCACATTAAAGCCAAAAATTTTTTTTTGCCAAGATTCCCATTATCTATGTAATCAAGATTCCCATTATCTATGTAATATGGATAATGGGGAATTTGTGATAACTTCAATACTGTTCGGTCTTTAATGATTTTTTATCATGAACAAGTAATAGATTTTCTTTGGCAGGCACGTAGGCAGGGTCTATACTAATAGCTTCTATAAAATCTTTCTCGGCTGCATCAAGTTGGTTTAACTGTAGATAACAACGTCCTCGTGTATTATAAAACCATCTGTTCTTTTTAAGCGCTATTGCTTTATTGCAATATTCGATGGATTCTTCATAACAGCCTTGATTGCATAAAACATATGCTAATGTTCCATGCGAATTACCATCTTTAGGAAAACGATCTACTGTATCCTTTGCGATATAAATAGCTTTATCATACTCACCTCGAATTGTTAGTTTTTCTGCCAGTGAATAATATGCGGACGGGTTTCTTGGCAATAAAAAATTTGCATATAAGAGATCCATGATGAATTCCGCATCATGAATCCCTGCATCAAAATAGATATTTGCGCGATTCAAATAAGCATTTCTATCAAAGGGATTTTTTATTAATGCGACATTGTCTCGAGCTTTATATGCTTTAATATATTCGGGACTATACTCAATTGCTTTGTGATAATCAGCCAACGCTTTACCGTTTTGCCCTAAAGCCTCATAAGCTTGACCGCGAGAAAAATAGTTTATATAGTCCTTCGGGCTATATTTAATGCCTAAAGTATAGTCTTCAATCGCTCTGTCTGTTTTTCCCATGCTATAATAAGCGAATCCGCGATTTGAATATAAAAAATAATTGGCATAAGGATTTAATTTTTCAGCCTTATTACAATCTTCTATAGTATTTTCGTACTTTTTTATATTTAAATATGCATAAGCACGATACGCATAAATATCCGCATTTTCAGGTGCGACCTCTAAAGCTTTATTAAAATATTTAATTGCTATATCAAACTGATTTTTGTTACAGTAATCAACCCCCATGTCATATAAACTCTTATTCTTTTTTTGTATGCTATCCAACCAATTGCGTATATCTGACTTAGCATTATAAATCTTAGTTAAATCTATATATGTTATTCCGTTTAGATCGCTCGCTATTTTGGGTCGTCCGTTACAGCAAAAAACAACATTATTTCTGCCTAATGCCCCGCAAAACATTCCATATTCAATTAAGATATTATCTCTGACAGATGAAACAATATTATCTCTGTACCACTGTTTATCATCTTCATTAAAAATGAACATAGCAGCATCGACTGTTCTTAAAATTTGTTCTAAGTTTTCAAAAGTATATTTACCCGGAATGAATACGCCATCATTCCATATAATAGGAGTACAACCCATGCCCTCGACGTATTTGGCAATCTCTTCTGCCTTTAGTAAGGATTCTAAAGAACTTCCAATAAATATTTTCATATTGTATTCACCTCTATTTTATGGACATGCAAAATTCATATTATAGCCACGAATATTTATTAACCGAGATTCCCATTATCTATGTTATATGGATAGTGCGTTATTCGTTCTTTTTTGAAACAGTAATAACTTCTGTCTTGTTTCTTTCTCTTTTATTTGCTTCTTCGACTTTATTATAAAATTCAGTGCTACCCGATATCACATAGCCGAATAAATCTTTTTTCTCAGGCTTCATATAAAGTGTATACTCATATGAACGACCACTCTCTGATTGACATTCATAAAGATAAGCAGTTTCATAAAATCCTATAATGTCTCCTGCGGAGTATTCCTCTGATGTATTGTTAAGCAAATCAATGGGAGGAGATTTTTTAGCAGCTATATTGGCTATATTATCTAATTTTAATGATGCAACCTCACCGTGAGTACAAACATAGGCTACACATATTGACAATTCGTTATTTGTAAACACATTCTCAATATCCACATCCATGTTAGTAGGAAAAGTCTCATTTTTAGATTTCATTGAAAACAATTTTAAAGTACGCGCTTTATTAATCGAACCTTCCGTACATTTAACCTTAATATTTAGCGCCGATAAAACTAATAAGATGTTTTCTTCTTCTGTTTCCTCAGAGCACAGATTTACTAAAAAATATCTGTCAGTCTTTTTAGTTTTGTTGAGGATGTATTGCATGCTGTCACTTCGGTATGTTTTACCTATAATTCCCATGTGACCATTTAAAAAATCCTTCTTTCCCGGTAAATGCACCTGTGAGCCACCATAAATTTCTACTTGACTGGGAATTAATTGTACAGAATCTAATTTTAAAACGGGTCTATCTGCTTTAACAAAGGCTTTTTCAGCAAGTTCATTAGCTTCTTTTGCTATCTCATTCGCCTTTGCAGAAAGCTCGTTAGCTTCTATAGCTGTTTTGTTAGCTCTTTTAGAGCGCGCATTGGCTTCTTCTGCAATCCTATTAGCTTTCCTTGTTTGAATCCAAGCAATTAAAAGACTAACAGCAGCAATCACAAAACCAAAACATTGAATTATTACATCCCAAAAATTATACATATTTTGTGGCATATTTATCCCTCTTTCGTAATGTGCTCTCAAGCTTTTATTAAAAAAGCTGTTTCTTGCACGTGTTTACCACTATCTATGAATAAACATGATGGGCATTTGGGAAGCAACAAATATCTCCGTCTATATGGTCTATCTGAAGTTGTGTCAACTCCCGCTCATGCTTAAACTGGTAGGTATAATGATAACCTTTGTACGAATTGGCAGGGTTAATAACAAAGCAGGATGATATGTAATAGAATTAAGAACATATACTCAATACAATGCGCTTAAAATCGCTTTAGCAATGTAGCAATATGAGAAATGATGCCATATTCTCTTCGGATTGAGTGTTAATTTCATACTCCTTGGTCGTGAAATTTAATTTGTGTAAATGTCACTTTTGAAGATGATTAAAAATCGGATTTTTTCGTGTAAATCTACTGTCTCAAAATGGAGATTCTTGACATATTACGTCCCGCCTTGCTCGTCAGCTATGGCCCAAAAGCGCAAAACCTCGGGGTTCGTGGCAGAGCCCCGTTAACAGTTTTAGAACGATTTATGTTTCGACAATATTTTTACATGAGCTTAAAAAAAATTCTAAAAAATCGTCCATTTACAAACTTAAATTTTCAGGCTCCTCCTTCGATAAACGAAGAGAGTTATTCATCCAACCAAAGGTTCTTTCTACTCGCCACCGTTTTGAAAGTATTTCTCATTCGGGCTTAATACGTTCAGAAATATCTACTTTTAACCCAAATGCTTCTGCCTCAAGCACAAACGTACCACGGTAACCGGCATCGCCGCAGACCCCTTGCAGAGATGGATATTTTCCGAGTGATCCTTTAACAACTTTAAATTCTTAATACCTATGGATTTTCGCCCGATGCTGTAAATCCACACAGTTGAACTTGTGTTTTGCTTTGAATTGGAACACGCCAATTTTTGAATGTTCGCTTAATTGCTAGAAATATAGTATTCTTGGAATTCGCAGGTCTTTATTTCAATTATTTCTTCATTTTCATAAGTGGGGATACCATTAAAGTACCAATAAACAGGACGCAAGACGTGACTATGTGCAACAATCAGTATGATTTCTGAGAAATACGAATATTTGATTTCATCTAAGAACTCAAATACTCTTTTTGTGACATCGCAAATCGTTTCTCCATTTGGGATAGGTGCATTGTCAGTCCAACGCCGTAAAGAGTTCATATTTAGTTCTTTCATCGACACGCCTTCATAATCGCCAAAATTGCGTTCAATTAAACGATCTTCAATGGTAATTTCAGTTAAAAAACGTTTATTAATAATTTCAGCAGTTTCTTTTGCACGAATTAAAGGAGAAGAAAATATTTTACATATTCCACATGGCAATAATGGGGCTACATTTTTTGCCTGTTCTCTTCCTACACCGTTAAGAGCAATATCTGTACGGCCCAAGAGACGATCGGCAGCATTCCAGTCCGTTTGGCCATGCCTAATAGCAATAACTCGCATTGTAGTGTCCTCCTATATAAAATAAGTTAACATTGGTAAAAAAAATCAAACGTCTTAATTGCGAACTTAATAATTTCATTTTGATTTTCTTCGTTACTTGAATGCAAGACAAGCGGATATATACTTCCATGTCTATGGTTTCCGGTATTCAAATACCACCCAAGCAACGCATAATTGTTGTCAAAAATATATCCACGCAGCATAATACTTGGTTCGCGTTGCAAATATGTCTTAAAATTTACATGTATCAAGCCATAAGAAATGATTTCAATATCTTCTTTCCATTTACGCTCTTCATCTCGTATCTGCTCTTTACGATTTTCGCTTCCATCATCTCGAATTAAAATATCAATTGTTTTCAACTTGTCAATTTTTATGTCTCTAAGGATGGAAATAAGTTTTGTGCGATAAGTTTCAGCAGAACTAGTGAATATTTTAATGTTATTAGAAGATGCCATGAATTTTTTGAGTATTTCGAGATCCCGATTGCTTGTTCCGATGGTCTTGAGTGGAGTGTTTATACCCTTATAGTTAGATATCCTCCCTTTTAAAAAACCAAAAAAGAACGTCAATGCAGCAGCACCAACACCACTAAACAGCCAATGCATATTATCGGTCAACCACTTCATATTTTATAACAACCTTTCTATAATTAGAGTAAAGAACTATCTATCCCGCAATATCCCAAATATCTCAACAATGTCAATATTACTCAAATTAGTGGTGTGTTTGTCAATAGTTTTTACAGTAAGAAACCAATGCTAATGACTTAGCATGTGAATAATATCATCGATTTTATAAGGTTTTCTGTTTGCGTATAGCGAAGCCCGGCTTCATAGAAGTAGCATCGATTCATAATTGCCGTATTATGCATAAAATATAAGCTCATACTTACCTTTACTAATGTTGAAAATGTATAGAGGATAACAGTAATACATTTCAACATCCAATAATATTTCTAATACCTTCAACTTATGAGCTTCTCATTATGTTAAGAGAGTTATACGAAACTAGGCATCAAAAAATAGTCTAATCGCTTGCTCAATGCCTAATTTTTGGATAATGCCTAGCATGAAACTGCCTATGGGGATTCAATCTTTTTCCCCTTGTTTCGAACTTCTATATGTACTGTTTTTTACCACTGTGCAGCAGTTTCGTGCTATTGCTATTTTTGACTCTTTGAAATATTTAAACTCAACTTCCGCTAATATAAACACCTTGAAGTTTATTTGCGTTCCATAATTATCCGTTAAGTCATATACAGTACCTTTTGTCAGATTTATTTTATTCCATTTATCTACAATTATAGCACTTTTCATTTACTTTTAGCAATATAAAATTCAAATCAATCTGTATTATCAGCCCTAGAAAAAGGCCCTTGTAGACGCTGACTGCCAGCACCCTCCGAATATCAAAAAGGCTCATGCGTCCAACATGGGAAGCATGAGCCTTAACGTGCTATTTATAAATATCTCTTTTGATCCTTGGTATTTCGTGTCTTTAGAAACTTCACAGCTTGTTTTTTAAATTCAAATTTCGGTGTGTAAATAAACGAATTATTGGAAAAGGCCAAAATGTACTTATCGATTTTGATTTTAACGCATATTGCTAACCCTCTATCACTCAACAAGACCCATAGTGAATTGCTTGTTCTAAGTCACTAATTATGTCGTCTATATCTTCAATGCCTACAGAAAGCCTGAGCAAACGTTCGGTTATTCCGTTTTGTTCGCGTTTTTCTTTTGGAACGTCGGCGTGAGTTTGCGTCATGGGGTAAGTTATAAGCGTTTCAACGCCGCCTAAGCTTTCTGCAAACAGTATGATTTTAACGCGTTCTAATATTTGAAGCGCCGTTTCTTCGGAATCTGTTTCAAAAGAAATCATTGCTCCAAAACCGCTTGTTTGCTTTTTTGATATTTCAATGTCAGGGTGACTGCTTAATCCAACATAATGAACAGCTTTTATTTTATCCTGCTTGCATAGCCAGTTTGCGACCGCTATTGCGTTTTGCTCCTGTTTTTCCATGCGAATGGCAAGTTTTTATTCCGCGAGTTATAAGAAAGCTGTCAAAAGGCGAAAGACAAGCCCCGGTTGTTTTGAAAAGAAAACGCATTTTTTCAGAAATTTCTTTGTCAGCAATAACCAGGAATCCTGCCAATGTGTCATTATGACCTCCAAGATATTTTGTTCCGCTATGCACCACAATATCTGCGCCAAGCCTAATTGGTTGTTGAAAATAGGGGCTTGAAAATGTATTATCTACAATAAATAAAATTCCATGCTCCTTAGCCACTTTTGAAACAGCGGCAATATCAGTAACTCTCATCATTGGGTTTGTCGGTGTTTCAACAAAAATCGCCTTAGTGCTTGTATTTATTTTGCTTTTTATTTCGCTGATATTATTTGTATCTACAAAGTCAACAGATATACCGTTCTTTTTTGAAATATTGTCAAAAAGCCTAATTGAACCACCGTAGAGATCATTCGTTGCTATGATGTGGTCGCCGATTGAAAACAACTCCATTAATGTGGAAATTGCTGCCATTCCCGTTGAAAACGCTAAGGCGTCATAACCCTTTTCAAGATTTGCGACTATTCGTTCAAGGTGTTCCCTAGTTGGATTTTGTAATCGTGAATAATCGTAACCTGTGCCTTGTCCAATGGCAGGGCGCGCAAATGTTGCCGATTGATAAATCGGTACAGTTACCGCACCTGTACGATGAGTGTCATTTGTTGCGCCATGTACGCAAGCTGTTTTAATTTTCATATTTAAATCCTCGCTTTTCATAAATAATACATATATCCTTCGTCAGAAGCTTTTAATTTTTTCATATTTATATCCTCGCTTTTCAAAAGTAAATACATACATCGTCAGAAGATTCTTTTTCACTTTCCACAACAGTATACATTCACTGACATCGTAGTTTTGCGTAATACTCTCGAATTATACTTTTTCCTTATTATTTATTGTAACTTTTAGCTCAGGCAAAGTCAATGCATATATTTCATATATGAATAATAAAAAATATATTGACAATAAAATATTATGCGGTATAATACATATAGCATATAAAACATATATGTAAGCATTTAGAAGGAGAGCGCAGTGATGTCAAAACTTTATAACAGTCTTACCGATTTAATAGGAAACACACCAATTTTAAGGCTTAACGGTTATGAAAAAGAAAATGAATTAAAAGCCGGAATCATTGCAAAATTGGAATATTTTAATCCTGCCGGAAGCGTTAAAGACAGAATAGCGAAGGCGATGATTGAAGATGCGGAAGAAAAGGGCTTGCTAAAACAAGGTTCGGTTATCATAGAGCCGACAAGCGGGAACACAGGCATTGGACTTGCTTCGGTTGCGGCTGCCCGCGGATATAAAATTATACTTACAATGCCCGAAACAATGAGCATTGAGAGAAGAACATTGCTAAAAGCGTATGGCGCCGAGCTTGTTTTGACGGAAGGCGCAAAAGGCATGAAAGGCGCAATCGCAAAAGCGGAGGAACTGGCAAGCAAAACTCCAAATGCGTTTATTCCGGGACAGTTCATAAATCCCGCTAATCCTGCCGTTCATAAGGCGACTACCGGACCTGAAATATGGGAAGATACGGAAGGGAATGTTGATATTTTTGTTTCCGGTATTGGAACAGGAGGCACAATCAGCGGTGCAGGTGAATATTTAAAATCTCAAAATCCCGACATTAAAGTAGTTGCGGTGGAACCGACAGATTCCCCTGTTTTATCAAAAGGGACACCGGGACCGCATAAAATTCAGGGTATCGGAGCAGGCTTTATACCCGATACACTAAACACCAAAATTTATGACGAAATAATTACCGTGGCAAATGATGACGCTTTTAAAACAGGAAGAATGGTTGCGAAAGCGGAAGGCTTATTGGTTGGTATTTCATCGGGAGCGGCGCTTTTTGCGGCTACCGAATTGGCAAAACGCCCTGAAAACGCCGGAAAAACAATTGTTGTTATATTACCCGATACAGGCGAGAGGTATCTTTCAACACCACTCTTTTCCGAGCTTTAGTAAATACGAGGTGAGTGCGTATGCCGGGCGATCCAAATCATATCATGATTAGTATAAAAGGGCTTAATAAGGAATTCAAAACAAGAAGTAATACCGTTAAAGCGCTCCAAGATATAAACCTCGATATACATAAAGGTGAAACATTCGGCATTATCGGCATGAGCGGAGCAGGAAAAAGCACTCTTATACGCTGTATGAATTTGCTTGAAAAGCCAACAAGCGGAAGCGTCGTTGTCGATAATGTGGATTTAGTGTCTTTAAACTCAAAGGAGATTTGTCTTGCCAGACAGTCCGTAGGCATGATATTTCAGGGATTTAACCTTTTAATGCAGAGAAATGCCCTTAATAATGTGCGTTTTCCTCTTGAAATAGCAGGTATACATAGAAAAGAAGCTGAGATACGAGCCGAAGAACTTTTAGAGCTTGTGGGGCTGTCCGATAAGCTGAAAGCATATCCGTCTCAACTATCCGGAGGGCAAAAACAGAGGGTAGCCATAGCGAGGGCATTGGCTACAAACCCCAAAGTGTTGCTGTGTGATGAGGCAACAAGCGCGCTTGATCCCGAAACCACGCGCGGGGTATTGTCACTCTTAAAGGAAATTAACACAAGACTGGGCATTACAATTGTTATGATTACCCACCAGATGAGTGTTATTGAGGAAATTTGCGATAGAGTTGCGATAATAGAAGAAAGTAAAATTGTCGAGGTCGGGTCGGTTGCCGAGGTTTTTGCCAAGCCTAAATCTCAGGCGGCAAAAAAACTCATCTACCCGAACAGTCTGTACGCTAACCATGCGTTTGGCGAGCGGTGTTGCCGCATCGTTTTTAACGGAGAGTCGTCATATGAGCCTGTTATTGCAAACCTTGTCCTGAAATTTAACGTCCCTGTCAATATACTGTTTGCTGATACGAAAAACCTGGATGGAAAAGCTTTTGGACAAATTATTATTCAATTTTCAAACAACACTGAGATATATGATAACGCCCTTAAATATTTAAAATCACAGGGGCTGTATTGTGAGGAGGTGGAGCGCGGTGTTCTCTAAAGCTGTTACGGATATGATTATTTCAGGCGTCTTTGAAACGCTTTACATGACGCTGGGCGCAACTGCAATGTCATATTTAATCGGCTTGCCGCTGGGGGTTGTGCTGACCGTCACAGACAAAGACGGTCTTTATCCTATAGCCTCTTTAAATGTTGTGCTGGGGTTTGTCGTTAATATCTTACGTTCGGTGCCGTTTTTAATACTGCTCATTGCAGTGATTCCTTTTACAAGATTTGTCGTAGGCACATCAATCGGTTCTACGGCTACCCTTGTCCCGCTGGTAATTGCCGCTTCGCCGTTTATTGCGCGGCTTGTGGAATCTTCCTTAAAAGAGGTTGATAAAGGGGTAATTGAGGCGGCGCAATCTATGGGGGCTTCTTACTTTAAGATTATATATAAAGTAATGCTTCCGGAAGCAAGACCGTCGCTTATTGTAGGAAGCGCTATTGCGGTTACTACAATATTAAGCTATTCGGCAATGGCAGGGATTATTGGCGGAGGCGGCCTTGGTACGATTGCCATAAATTATGGTTACTACCGTTATCAGAAAGAGGTCATGTTTGTTTGCGTTGTACTCCTTGTCATTGTAGTTCAAGTATTTCAGGAGATAGGAATGAAAGCCGCCAAAATCGGCGATAAAAGAATTTAATTTAATCGGAGGAATGTTAGTTATGAAAAAATTATTATTAAATGTATTACCAATATTACTGTCTTTGTCACTTTTTGCAGGATGCGCAACACAAACACCACCGGCACAAACACCGTCATCACAAACTTCTGCCGCACCGGCTGAGCCCGAGCAACTAAAAAAGATTGTTATTGGGGCAACGCCAACGCCTCATGCCGAAATTTTAGAAGTCGCTAAAGAAGTGCTTGCAGAAAATGGCTATGAGCTGGAAATAAAGGAGTTTGTTGATTATATTCAACCCAATCTTGCACTGGCCAATAACGAACTTGACGCAAATTTTTTTCAACATCAGCCTTACTTAGACGATTTTAATACCGAGAATAAAACAACTTTGGTTTCTATGGCACAGATTCATTATGAACCATTTGGGCTTTATGCAGGAAAATTAAAGTCGCTTGCAGACCTAAAGGACGGCTCGTCAATTGCTGTACCAAACGACACTACAAATGAAGCAAGAGCGTTTTTATTGTTGGAAGCGCAAGGGCTTATCAAGGTGACAGAAGGTTTGGGGTTGAAAACAACCATGAATGATATCGCAGAAAATCCAAAAAACATTAAATTCAATGAAATTGAAGCAGCACAGATTGCACGTTCGCTGCCTGATGTTGATTTTGCGGTTATTAACGGGAATTATGCACTTCAAGCAGGGTTAAACGTGAGTACAGACGCATTGGCGAAAGAAGCGGACGATTCGGTTGGAGCATCAACATTTGCCAATATTATCGCTGTGCGCTCCGGTGATGAAGACAGAGAAGATTTAAAGGCACTTATTGATGCCGTAAAAAGCGAAAAAGTTAAAAAATTTATTGAGGACAAATACGAAGGCGCAGTTGTGCCATTGTTTTAATTGATACGATGAGTGATGTCGAGAGGAATTTATTAGAAACATAACATGCTTGATAAACCGGAATGTTCATGGAACTGGACTATTCCGGTTTATTTTTTGCTATCGAAAATTCGGGTTACTTACCCCAGTGTAAAATCCTCATTGAGTTAAGAATCGCCAAAACCGATACGCCTACATCGGCGAACACGGCTTCCCACATGGAGGCGATGCCAAAGGCTCCCAGTGCGAGGAAAATCCCCTTTATGCCCAATGCGAAGATTATATTTTGCCATACAATACGTTTGGTATACTTTGCCACGTCTATAGCGTCCAGGAGCTTGGAAGGCTCATCGGTCATGATTACAACGTCGGCGGCTTCAATTGCCGCATCGGAACCAAGCCCCCCCATAGCGATTCCCACATCAGCTCTGGCAAGTACCGGCGCGTCGTTAATCCCGTCGCCTACAAAAGCCAGCTTCCTTTTCGCGCGTTTTTCCGTGTCCAGCATTTCCAATTTCTCAACTTTGTGGTCAGGCAGAAGCTCCGAGTATACCTGGTCCAAGGCCAGCTCTTCCGCGATAGCCTCCCCTATACGCCGGTTGTCTCCGGTCAGCATGACGGTTTTTCTCACACCCTTTTTCTTCAGGCCCAGAATCGCGTCACGGCTGTCCGGTTTAATCTCGTCGGAAATCACGATACATCCGGCGTATTGATTGTCTACCGCCACATAAACCTTCGTTCCGATTTTATCTGACTCTTCAAACAAAATATTTTCCCTGATCATTAGCTTGCCGTTGCCTGCTAAAATATTTTTGCCGTCCGACGCAACACTAACGCCATATCCGGATATTTCCTCGTAGTTTGATAGCTTATCTTTATGTATGTCCTTACCGAAGGATTTAAGTACCGACAGAGCGATTGGATGATTGGAGAAGGATTCCGCATAAGCCGCCGTTGCCAATAACTCATCCATTGTATAACCGTTTGCCGGACTGATATCCGTTACCTGGAACACGCCCTTCGTAAGAGTCCCCGTTTTGTCAAATACGACAATATCCAGCTTGTTCAAGGCTTCCAGACAGTTGCTTCCTTTGACCAATACCCCTTTGCGGGAAGCGGCGCCGATCCCGCCGAAAAAACCAAGAGGAATCGAAATAACCAAGGCGCAGGGGCAGGAAATAACGAGAAACACTAAACCTCGGTTGATCCATTCGGCCCAAGCGCCGTCAAGAAAAAGCGGAGGAATAACGGCGATGAGCGCCGACAGACCAACAACGGCGGGTGTATAGTATCTTGAAAACGCAGTGATGAAGTTTTCCGTCGGCGCCTTTCTGCTGCTCGCGTTTTCAACTAAGTCAATTATTTTCGAAACCGTGGACTCGCCAAAGGTTTTTTTAGCTTCAATCGTAAGCAAGCCGTTTTGGTTAATGCAGCCGGAAACAACGGAGTCGGAGACACCAACCTCCCGCGGAAGCGATTCTCCTGTAAGCGCCTTTGTATCGAGGCTTGACGAGCCTGAGACGACTATTCCGTCCAAAGGTATTTTTTCGCCGGGCTTTACCACAATAATATCTCCGACGGACACTTCGTCAGGCGAAACCTTTATAATCTCGCCGTTCTTTTTTAGATTGGCAAAATCGGGGCGAATATCCATTAAATCGGTAATGGATTTCTTCGATTTTCTGACGGCGGCATCCTGAAAATATTCGCCGATCTGATAAAACAGCATTACCGCTACCGCTTCCGGATATTCACCTATGGCGAAGGCTCCGATAGTGGCCACGCTCATGAGAAAGTTCTCGTCAAATACCTGCCCCTTGGTTATATTTTTTAACGCTCTCAAAACAATTTCCCAACCGAGCACTACATATCCTGCCATGAATAAAATCAATTTCAGACTCTCGCCGGCGGTAATAAAGGATCCCGCTCCAAAAATAGCGGCTCCAACGATTAACTGAATTATTTTCAATTTGCTCTCGTCGGAATCGTTTTGTTGGTTTATGTGTTCTTTTTTACTTTTGTCGATCACTACAATATCCGGTTCATACTTATGCACCACTTTTTCAACTTCGTCAAATATATTCCCGTTATATCCAGCGTTTGTATCAAGGCTTAGAGTGGTGGTCATAAAATTCAGGCTGGCAGAAGCCACGCCGTTTAAGGCTTTGATTCCGGTCTCAATTTTATTGGCGCAGTTCGCGCAGCCCAAGCCTTTCAATACGTATTCCCTCTGCATAATAAAGTCCTCCTTTAATTGCTTAGTTGCTCATGTGTTCAATTGTTAGAGCAAAAATTATTACCTACTCATTAATATGTTCAAATCCTTTTTCAAATATATCCTTTACGTGGTCATCGGCGAGGGAATAATAAACTACCTTCCCCTGTCTCTCATATTTTACCAGGTTTGTGTATCTTAAGGATTTTAACTGATGTGATATTGCCGATTTCGTCATGTTAAGAAGAACCGCAAGGTCACAAACGCACATCTTATTGCATTTTAACGCCCAAAGAATCTGTAATCTTGTACTGTCTGAGAACATCTTATATAGATTGGCCAAATCGTTAAATGTGGATTTGTCCGGCATAAGCCCCCGCACACTTGCTACCACCTCGTCATGTATTGCCGTACAGTCACAGACAGGCTCCCTTGACATTTCAAAACGCCTCCTTTTGCGAAAACTACAGTTGAACGGTTGCTCAACTAATAATAGTATATGTTTGGTTCCCCCGTTTGTCAACAAAAATTTTTGGTTTTTATTGACTTCGGGGTTTTTACGCCTTAACATCATTTATAATAAGCGCTGAACGTAGCGGGGAGATCCTGGCGCATAGATGTCCGGCATTTCCTATATAATGAAAGGGGAGGTATTCGATATGAATAGGGGTATTAACAAAATAATAAAGCTCGTCCTGTTTATAAGTTTTATTTGGCTGATATATGAGTTGCTTTCTGATTTGGTTCCATTGCTTCAACAGGTAATAGTGAACGCAAGCGACGAGTCTAAGATGATTGATTACATTCATGCGTATGGCGCCAAAGGAGTTCCCGTTTTGATGGGGTTACAGTTTTTACAGGTATTTATACCGTTTCTTCCTGCCGCCCCGATTCAAATGCTGACCGGATTGTGTTACGGCGTGTGGTACGGTACGTTAATATGCCTTGTTGGCTTTGTTACCGGGCATTTCCTAATTTTTTGCGCGATAAGGCGGTTTGGAAGTAAGTTTTCCTTTATTTTCGAAAAACTACAGAAAAAAAACACGTCGAGCGGTAATTCTGCAAACAAGCTGAAAAGACCGGAAATAATGGTTTTTTTTCTGTATCTAATTCCCGCGATACCTAATGGCGCCTTGCCTTTTCTTTTTGCAGAAACAAAAATCTCATACCATAGATACTTATTAAGCGTTATAACTGCGGCGATACCGTCAATACTGGTTTGCTCATGGTTTGGTGAAAGAATATCCAGCGGCGATTTTAAATCCGCGTATATAATATTTGGAGTTATTATAATAGTTGCTTTGCTTCTGCTGATTTTCAAAAACAAAATTCTTCGTAAGATATCATAGAATTTGTTCAGAGGAATAAAAATAATTTTATATTTGGGAGGACATATGGTCTTAATCAGTTCATGTTTAACAGGCTTAAAATGTCGATATAATGCCTCTTCAAGCTATAATGAAAATCTACTTAAAAGCATTGCCGAGCGGTATATCCACATTTGCCCCGAGGTATTAGCCGGATTTGAAATACCGCGTAAGCCTTGTGAAATCTATGGAGGCAGTGGTGAAGATGTATTAGCTGGAAACGCTAGAATAATAGACAAAGATGGGATTGATATTACAGGGCGTATGCTGACTGGTGCAGAGCGAGCTTTGGAAATATGCCTTGCAAACGGCGTGACCAAAGCATATATGCAAACCAAAAGCCCGACTTGCGGCTGTGGCAAAATATATGACGGAAGCTTTTCCTCTACAATTATAAATGGTAACGGTATCTTTACTGCGCTGTTAATCCGAAATGGTATTGAAGTTGTAGAAGCTGGACCATGATTAATGGCAAAAGAATAAACCGGGAAGTTCTTGAAACAGAACTATCCCGGTTTATTTTTTACTTCAATTCGCCGCTCAGTACACGGGCGACACGGCGCGCATACGTAAGTGTACGGCCGCAGGCGAAGCCGGTGAACAAGTTGGGGTAAGTGCTTGAAAAATAAGAGCCGGAGGCATCACCAATGATGTGCAGCCCTTCAAACGGATCAGAGTTTTCATCCAATGGGCGCATATATGTATCAATGCGGATTCCGTCCAACGTGTTAAGCATCCGTCCGCAAAGGCGTACGCCGTAATATGGCGGCTTGCGGATTTCGGAAAGCCGGAATGCCTCTTTAAAAAAGTCTTCGTCGTACTGTTTATCATATAACTCGTTATAACGGTTGACTGTAGCGGCAAAGGTTCCCTCGGGAATATTGAGCTTGCGGGCAAGCTCCTCTATGCTGTCGGCCTTTTGGATGTGTCCACTCTCCAGCAGTCTGTCGACCAGAGGTACCAGATTTTCAAGCGGACTGTTAGCATAACCGCCGTTGGGGTACATGCCCCAACGGGAACAGCCTACCGTATCAAAGCGCACTACGTCATCATAATAACCGGAGTCAAATATCATTGTGTAGCAATTACCCGGCTGGGTGGTAGCCGAATGCATAATAAAGTCATAGGGGGTGGATTCGTTGGCAAAACGCTCACCTTTGAGGTTCACCTTCAGGAACGGCTGTGACCCGGGCGTGAAGTTACTGGCTCGTACGTCATTAGAAGGCAGCTCGTCCGGCTTGATCGCGCCGCGGTCAAAGGTAAGGCTGCAATGGGTAACGTCCATGGCAGCGCCCATCCACAGACAGGCTTTAATGCCGTCTCCGCAGGTCGCGCCGTCCATAAGCCCGGTGAGATACTTGACGGTATGTGGCTGCAGTGCGTTTAGCATGGCAAGGTTTTGCTGATAGCCGCCGGTGGAAAGTACAATGCCCTTGCTTGCTTTAAAGCGTATATATGTATTGCCTTGCTTGGCAATCACCGCCGTGACCTTTTTTCCCCTCATGCTCAAATTTAACAAATGCCGTTTCCATCAGAATTTGACCGCCCAGGCTATTGATATACGCCTCCAGCATTTTGGCGCCGGTCATTCCTTCATTCCATTTTGGACTGTGGCCGGTAGCAAACTTTTTATAATTTGTGGGTTGCATTTGATCATACCCGCCCTCATGGAACAGATACCCAGAATTTGTCTTTTTTATCAGATCCTCATACCAGTCGATAGCCGCTCCGCTTTCCTCTGCCCATACGCGGACAAGCCTTTGGTCAACAAAGTGGCCGCTGTACATGAGATAGGTTTGGATAACCTCTTCTTTACCCAGCACTGTGCCGGATTCTTGCTGTAATCTGCTGTTAAAGGCTCCCAGATCATCCTTTACGGAGCCCAGCATGGCGTTTTTCTCCAAAAGCGTGGTTTTCAGTCCTGCTTCAAGAGCGGATGCCGCGGCGAAGAGTCCTCCGGTGCCGCCTCCCAGTACCAGCACATCCGTCTCCTCAGTCCGTGTGATATCGCTTTCCGCTATCTGGGGTTCTGCTCCCAACCAATTGGAAGCGCCTGTATTTTGCGCCGCGGCGGACACAGAATCGGTCGCGGCCAGCGCTGTTGACCCGAAAGATCCCAGAAGCCCTAATCCGGCAAGACTTGCCGCGCTTCCCTTGATAAAATCCCTGCGCGATATTCCTTTTTGACTCATATTCTTTCCTCCTATGGTGAATTCTGATCATCTATGTTGTTTATCATAATAGGTAGGGATATACCCAGGTCAAGAGAAAAAAATAAGTCAAATACGATTGGCAAAAAGGCGCGGATTATTCCCCAATTTTGTTAAATATGCTACAATATATTCATTAATGAGATGAATATCCTATAATAAAAACGAGGTATATCCATGAAAAAATACCGCATAGGTTTTTTTGCTAAGGAAATGGGCGTAAACACAGATTTTATCAAATATTATGAAAAGCACGGATTGATTACGCCGGAAATCGACGATGCAAACGGATACCGGCATTACAGTTTTTCCCAATCCCGCAGAATGCTCGAAATTCGTAATTTGCGGAATATAGGCTTTAGCATTCAAGAAATATCCCGTCTTCTCGACAGTTCTGATAAAAACGAGACGCTGGAAATTTTTCTGCGCAAACAAAAAGATTTGCATAAAAATATAAAGCGGCTAAATATGCTGCATGATTATTGTTCAGAGTTCATAAGCGAGCTGCGAGACACCTACACCCCGAATGCCTGGTATATATCCAAGACGCCGGACTACTATTTTCTTCCTCATACCAGCAATGATGATTTCTTCAACGAGCCTGTCGTGCAAAGGCTGATAAAGGAGTGGACGGAACACATGCCATTTGTTCAAAGCTGCTCTTATATTAGTCACGATGAAACCGAGTCTGAATGCGGTTCGAATACGTGTCATGGATTCGCAGTACGGCAAGATATGGCGGAGAAGCTGGGATTGTGTTTAGATGCTCCCGTTTTTTCCATTGAGTCTCGCCGCTGTTTGGAATATCATTATCCGCTGGAGACTAGTAAACGAGGCGGCGGATTTAAGCAAAGCCTTAAAGTCATAATGGAAGTCGCGCGAAAGAATCATTTTGTACTGAATGGTGATATCCTCATTATTTTTGTTACAAATCAGGTTGTTGAAGGCAATAAGCTGGAATTTTTTAAAATGTACCTGCCGATAATGTAAATAAGGATTTGATATCAAAACGGCTGCAACACTTGGATTTTCAAGGGTTGCAGCCGTTTATTTTGTGTTGGCTTTTGACTGAGAAGATTTGACTGCAAAAGGAGTTCAGAATGCGTCCTTGCGATTGATTTGTTTATAAAGTATAATTATTCCAGCACGCATCATATTCGTTTGTGAAGTTTTGGGCGAAAGGAACTCTGCTTGATGCGTTTAATGGAATCAAGCGAACGATACAGTGGTTTCAGTTTGTGATGACATACGATACGCAAAACTACACATTATGGGGGGAATGTGTATGAGTATCCTGCGTTATACAAGAAGCGGACAGCGGAAATCGCTCAAATCAACTTGAGCGTGTGAAAGAGTATAGTGAAGGATGCTAATATCGCAGTAGGGCTAAGAGCTGGGAGGCGGTAAATATGTATGTTAACATAAAAAACGAAGATTTGAGAATAGCAAAAACAGAAAAAGCGATTAACTCTGCAATGAGTAGGCTTCTCGAAAAGAAGAATTTCGGGAAGATAACTGTGCGGGATATATGCGAGGAAGCGCTGATAAGTCGCGCTACTTTTTATGCTCGTTTCACTGACAAATATGATTTTCTGGAAAGCTGGTTAATATACTTTAGACCAAGCGGCATTGTCCAAAATGATACTTATGAAAAAAAAGAAGAATTATTCAATGAGTTTATACATAGTAATGAAACGATAATAATTAACCTGGTTAGTAACGCGGATAGATATACACTGGGGGTGCTGTATAGATTCACGGCTTCCGCTTTGAGTTTAATTGATGTGAGCAATGAAGTAATGGATCCCAAACACATTGTTCTAGCCAATTTTTATACCGGAGGTATGTTCAATTATTTTTTATGGCAGGTAAACAACAAATTTCCGCCGGATGTAACACCGATGAATATACATTTATATAAAATTATACAGGCATTCAAGGAATGAGGCTGAGAATGGGAGGTAAGCTGCCATGACCGATTCAAATGCATCATACCATCCCCCAAGTTATCCGTATCTAGGTAAAAGAACAATAATGACGGGGGAGGGAGATCACATGCGTATTATATTATTTCCATTTTGGATTTTATGGTCGTTAATTGGTTTTATATTTGAATTAGTGGGCCGGTTGATGGCGGGGGTTATCGGAATTGTGCTGGTAATTGCCGGCATTATTTCGACAATCACCATTATAGGGGCGGTTATTGGGATTCCGCTGTTCATATTTGGCATTCTGTTAATAGTGCGTTCTATATTTTAACTCAATCATTATAGGGAGACAGTCTTGAGAGACTGCTCCCTGTTTTTATGTTCTGACCTCCGAGTATCTACAATTCAGCAAACAGAGGGGTGGAAAGATATCTTTCACCTGAATCCGGCAGAATAACAAGGATAATCTTTCCCTCATTTTCGGGCCTTTTAGCAATTTCCACAGCGGCAAATAGCGCCGCGCCTGAGGAAATGCCAACAAGTAAGCCTTCTGTTTTAGCGACAGCATTGCCTGTTTTAAACGCGTCGTCATTTGATACGGTAATTATTTCATCATAAATTTCAGTATTCAAAGTGTCGGGAACAAATCCGGCTCCTATGCCCTGAATTTTATGAGGCCCGAATGTACCCTTGGATAAAACAGGAGAATCAGCAGGTTCTACTGCAATAACTTTTAGCTCCGGATTTTTAGATTTTAAATATCCGCCGGTGCCGCTAATGGTTCCGCCGGTTCCAACTCCTGAGATGAAAATATCAATCCTTCCATCTGTATCTTCCCAAATCTCCGGGCCTGTAGTAGTTTTATGAATGGCGGGATTAGCGGGGTTTTCAAATTGGCCGGGTATAAATGAATTGGGAATCTCTTTCGCCAATTCCTCCGCTTTAGTAATTGCGCCCTTCATTCCCTTAGCACCTTCTGTCAATACGAGCTCC
>JALQSN010000380.1:0-47893 GCA_023690525.1 Holotrichia oblita | reverse complement strand
AGTGCTTTTTGGAATTGCCATGCGAACATAGCTGATGCGCCGATATAACGGGCTTTTCCCGCTTTCACAACATCGTGCATCGCCTCCATCGTTTCTTCGATGGGGGTATTATAATCCCAACGGTGAATGATATAGAGATCAACGTAATCGACACCTAAACGGTTAAGACTCTTGTCGATTTCGTTCAGAATAGCCTTGCGCGAAAGACCCTCGCCGTTTGGTCCTTTGTGCATCTGTCCATTAACTTTTGTTGCAATTACTACTTTATCGCGGTTCATATATTTTTTTATAGCGGAGCCGAGTATTTCCTCGCTGCTGCCTCCTGCATATACGTTTGCTGTGTCAAAGAAATTAATACCTAAGTCAAGTGCTTTTTTTATGATGGGCAGGCTTTGCTCCTCGTTCAGTACCCATGTGTGGTGTCCTTTTGTTGAATCGCCGAAACTCATACAACCGAGGCATATCGGTGACACGTCCATTCCTGTATTGCCAAATTTGATGTAGTCCATTGTTTGCATCCTCTTTTCTTTTAAATATTTTATAATAGTTAGCCATATATTCATAATTTGGAGGATTATGTATTTTGGCTTACAATTGATGCTCTAAATTATTATGATACCCGGCTTTTGCAAAAAATGGTTTTCGCAGACACAGTACGCAAGGCAATTTTGGCAGTAAATTGAAAACTGCCATGCGGGTAATGCTTTACAATTTAGAGATGCTTACATTTTAATAGATAAATCAAGGTTTGTAAACTTTTTCTATGAACTTTCCTTGCTTTTCAAGGCTTTTCGAGTCCATCTTGTTTTGCCCTCTAACCGATAAAATCAGTTACAACCGCAGCGGACAGGAATGGGATCTGTCGGTTATTCTGAACGAAGCCAGTGACGGCGCGGGAGCTGGCGCCCTTTCTGGCTGATAGGCGCTTAAACTATCAATAAAATGGAGGTTTCAAATGATTTTATATTTATCTTCAAACCAGCATACCAATCTGCTTGACTTTACCGGTATGTATGATGACGATACGGTGACAATCAAGAAAATGGTGGGCAATTTCGTATTAAAGCAATTCATAGATCAAAGGTCGGTTCTCTAATGCAGCCATAGCTTCAACATAAGAGACAAGTTCGTCCGTGATCTGATTTGCAAAAGCAGAAAAGTCCTTAAGAAGGATATCCTGCTGAGACAGAAAATGCTTTCTGCCGGATTGGGAAAAGAGTTGAAAAATATGTCCTTTGATGATCATGCGGTCGAAAAAAGAAAAAGTACCATTGATTTTATCTTGAAATTGTTCTAAAATAGTGTTCATAGAATCATCCTTTCGTATGAATGCTTACAGGGGAATTTAGTTCCCGATGGATTGGTACACAGATACCGTATAAGTGCATTATAGCACGTGCAGCTACGAAATGGATGATTCTTTTTTAGTTTGATTGCAGCCGACGGCTGCGGTATACTATATTCAAGATGTTATAGTTTTGCCTGAATTTCAAGGAAAAGGTATTGGCAAGGCAATCATGGAAAGGCTCATTACTTATACTAAAAATAAAGGAATACCAAACACAAGTATTACTGTAGGATTATTTACGGCAAAGGGAAAAGAGAATTTTTATCAGAAACTTGGCTTTTATGTACGTCCAAATGAAAATAGGGGTGTCGGTATGGAAATGATTTTCAAAGCAGGATCTGAGGTTAGCTAATAAGAAAAATGCCGTTTGCTGTGCAAAACAGCTCAATATAAAAAGAGGTATTTATGAATCAAAATATGGTTTCTCAATGGTATGAAAAAAAGAAAAATGTTGATGAAATGAAGCATTGGAAAAAGGTGGATTGAAGATTTGGGAAGAAAAAGTAGTCACCTATTTTCCTACCAACTCTAAAATTTTGGATATAGGATGTGGATTAGGGCGAGAAGCTTTTGCTCTCAATGAAATAGGGTTTCATGTAACAGGAATTGATATATCAAAAAAGGATATTCATGATGTGGAGTTACAATTTAAAAAAAACGGATATGATATACCATTTTTACACTATAACGGAAAAAATATTCCGTTCGATAACAGTTCATTTGACGTTGTTATGTGAGCGTGGTGAAATATATAAACCAGAAGACGGTGTAATTATACATTGTCTTTGTAGAAAATAAGAGCATTAATGGAAGTAAACTTCAAATTTTAAGTAACGCAAAAATTTTATATACTGTGAGGTACAAGAGTGGCATTATTAAAAAACGACATACCGATACTTGAATATGATACTGAGCAAAAAGCAGTCATCATGCCCAATCGTAAAAATTTATATTCCTTTCCTAGAAAAGCCGTGTTCCCTTTTTTGCTTGACGAGATTGAAAAATATGCGTCTGAGAAAAACTGCGAAAAAATAGGAGAATTTGTAAGCATCACAAAATTATATCCAATATATAAAACTATACATAATGGGCATGAAATATGCTTGTGTCAAGCACCTTTAGGTTCTTCTGCCTCCGTACAAATATTGGATTTCTTAATTGGTTACGGAGTAAAAGAGGTGATTGCCGCCGGAAGTTGCGGAGCATTGATAGATATTTCCGAAAACGAATTGCTAATACCAACGGAAGCGTTGAGAGATGAAGGGACTTCATATCACTACTTACCGCCATGTCGGACAGTAAAGATGAACCAAAGGGCTGTCAGCGCAATAATGGCTGTTCTTGACGAACATTCAATAAAGTTTGAACTATGTAAAACATGGACAACTGACGGATTTTATAGAGAAACTCCAGAAATGGTTAAGTACAGAAAAGAAGAGGGTTACTCTGTTGTTGAAATGGAGTGTGCAGGTTTGGCTTCGTGCGCAGAATTTAGAGAGGTAGTATTTGGGCAAATTTTATTTACGGCTGATACACTTGCAAACATTGATGCTCACGATGATAGAGATTGGGGCGCAGCATCGTTTTCATTAGCTTTGAAAATTGCTTTAGATGCTGTTTGTAAGATATAGCTTAAATGAATAGTATAAGCAGATAGCCGTGTACGGCTTTCTTATGCGGTTCTGCGTAGTTATAAAAATTAGCGACAGCGTAACACATGGTAGAATTATTAATCGTAGCAGGGCTGAGCCGATTTAGTATAGCCTGTAGTTTATATTTAGTACGAATTTGGTAAGGAAAGGCTAATTATTATGGTTAATGAAGGTTAATTAGGCGGTGGATTTTGATAGATACAAGAGTATAATGTTACAGTTGATGGTTTTCGCGGTCAATTATATGACCCCGAAAACAAAGCAGATAGAGTTATAATTGTTTTTATGGGTGGTGAGGGCAAGGAGGAATTATCGCCGTTTTGGGGGTCGGATTGTATTATGCTTATTATCTAAGATCGTCATACTCATTTGAAAGTACATATTTTTTTGTGAATCTTCTTCAATTATAGTTTGTTTGACTTGGAACCTTGCCATAGGTTATGTTGTGCTGTTTAAGTATAACTATTTATTATATAAATAATAACCAAATTATTTTTGAAACAATATGGCAACCCATATGTCCAAGCATTGCATATTGAATACCATATTTACGATATAGCCAACCAAACACAAGCCCCAAGCCTCCATTTAGTAGGAAACAACGAAAAACTATTAATGGTGTCAGTTCGCCAAATATACCAACCGTTGCGGGAAGATGCCCTGCCGCAAATAAAACTGCTGTAAGAATATTTGCAACTATAAAAATAACGATGGGGATTTCTTCTTTATCAAATTTTCTGTAGAATAGTTTCCATAGCACAAAAGCGAACAAGGATATTAAGAACAGTCGCATTAAAACTTCTTCAGCAATACCGCCATAAAAAACGGACGCCATAAAATTGTTGAATGTAATTTTCGTTTCGTAAAGTTCTGCAACTTGCGGAAGCACTTTTCCAAAAACCCAATAATCCAAACTGAATAGGATTCCACACACGATTGTAATAATGGCAACTTTTAATAATGTTGTTTTGTCAAAGTTAAAGCGTTTCATCAGACCAATCTTCTCAGCAAGGATATATCCGAAAAATCCGCATATCACAACGAAAATAACGCTTTGTAATGCTCCGGCGGTGATTGACGCTCCATAGCTCCCAAACCGAGCTAAGAGCTGTTCACGCATTTCGGGAGCATATGTGTCAAATGAATACATGCACGAAAATACTCCACCTATTACGGCAAGCGGAAGCAACGCCGCTGTGAATAACAAGGGTTTCCTAAGCTTTTTGACCATGATATGTTATCCTTTCACTGAGTAACAGCAAACTGACCGAGCCACTCTTTCAAATGATGTCCAGTTTCTTTATTGATAGGGTTTTGAGAAAGTCTTTTATATTGCTTTTTGATACTTAAATAACTGTTATTATCATCAATATCCCTTAAAATATGATTTACACCTTGAGGTGTTAATTTCGTTATGTTAATGGCATCTACCAAACTTTGAAGTGCCATATAATCCGTTGACAAATCCTCTGTGCCTGTAATTGCAAGGACAGGATTAGAATACTGTTTTAGCAAGTCAGCAAAGTCCTCTGACGTATAAGAAGCGTGTTCCCGTATCCACTTCGCATTCAGAATTGCACCGCCAAAAAACAGAGCATCTTTACTGGATTCCATACAATTTTTGAACATTACATCTACCTTGGCGTTTGTTTTTTCCTCTGTCGTTTGTTTGCGAAGAAGCCATCCGAGCAAGCCTTTCTTCTTTTGAAACTCTGCTGCCGAACGACGATTTTGATAGAGCAACGCATCCTTCATACAGATGCCCGCGCCTCCGAGTAAAATCAGCCCTGCGGTTTTTTCCTTTTGGCTGAGCAGCGTGGCAATCATAGCACCCTCGCTGTGATAAATAATAACCCTTTGCTCGTCAACATAGGGCAATGATTTTGTAAATTGGAGAACGCTAATAGAATCATTTATGAGATCATACAGCCCCGCTTTTTTATAACTGCCTTTTGTTTCATAAGTGCCTCGCTTATCGTAACGGACACAAACATATCCCTGCTCCACAAACATATCAGAAAGCTTTTTATAGAAATCAGTATGAAATCCTTTTTCATTGCCATCACGATTCGTTTTACCCGTACCCATAATTAAAAGGACAGCGGGGCGCTTCTTCTCTGTGTCCAGATAAGCAACCGTTACGCCAATGTTAAAGGTGGCTGTAATTGACTTTCTTTCTTCTTTTATTAAATGTACCATCTTTATTTGCTCTCCTTATCTATGGGAATTGAAACGAAAGAAACGCTCCTTGCTTTTCCGTTTTCGGTACTTCCAATCGCTTGATATTTGCTGATTATGCCGCCAATTTCACTCATGAAGTTATTAAACTCTTTGTCCGAAAGAGCAAGTACAGAAGTTCGCAAACATAATAAATCTTTTTGAGGATCTGAATTTGGTTTAACACTATACTGATAAAACTGTGAATATAGCCCCATCAAAAATTGATAAGCCGTATCAGCAACATTGCCCTGTTCTGCGTTCGCTAATTTCACCTTGTTAATTGCTAATGTTCGCTCCAGACTACCTCTGACTTTTCGTTCTTCTTTTACAATGAGTATGTCTTCATTCAACAAAGCATTAATATGCCGATAAAGCGTAGGAGCCGGGATATCCTGTAACGCCTCCGAAATCTGTTTCGTTGTTGCTTCATTGTAAATTTGTAAATATTGCATTACTTTTATTCTTATGGGATTAGATAGCAATTTTATTAACTCCATTATTACCCACCACCTTTATCAAATATAATTATAATATCATTTTTGATAAAAGTCAAGCAGCTATCGAAAAATAAATCGTGAATTTTTCTACAGCTGCTTCACATATGAATTATAAATATGAAGAGATTAATAAAACAGCATTACTTATAACTGCTACTGCACCAATACCAATACATATCCATGCCGGTGTGCTTTTTTTATCATTCTAAATAGCCTCCTAAATTTTTAGATTATTTTGCTCTCGTTACTTGTGTTAGCAGCTTTACAATTTCACATTCATCGTTCTCCCATCCTGATCCTCCTTAAAATTATGATTCCAGATCATTGTTGATAATGTTCTTTATGATTATCACGGCAGAGAACAATCCAATAGCGCCCATTACTGTAAATATGGGTATAAGCACTGTTCCTCCCAATGACTGCATATTACTTACTACGGTAACAATCGCAACAGAGGAAACAATGGTTGCGATTGGTGATTTTTTTATCATACCGAAATATAGGGGCAGCATTCCCACGAAAACAGTTGCAATCGTTTTTATTCCAACGGATAAAGCATAACTAAGGCTAAATTCATAGCTGATAGAATCTAATACTTTGCTTGGTAAAATATACAGGCGTTTTGAAATATTATAGAAAATTTCTAAATAGTTTTCCATACAACATTTATATTCATCAAAAAAGTGACATAATCCTTGTAAAATCAAGGGTTATGTCACTTTATTTTTGTTAAAGACGGGATTATACCATAGAGTTATTACAAAATAAACGTCATTGCCATTTATTTTATAGTTTGTGAAAAATAAAGAGCGTAAACACTTTATTTTTCACAAATTTTGTGTTACAATATGTTCTGATGAAAAAGACATGGGAGGCTTCGGTATGGCGGTAAAAAACAAGCTGTCTATTTTAATGGGGATTAAAAGATACAATATGCAGGATATATTTGAAAAGACCGGGCTTGCGCGGTCAACGATTTCTAACCTCTATCACGACAAGGCTGTGAGAATAAACTATGAAACTATAAATAAACTGTGCGATTTATTTGACTGTAAGATTGAGGACTTAATAGAGTATACGAAAGATTGAAACTACGAATAATAAAATGCCGGAGCGTTGGTGGTATACAGGATGAAAAATCATAAAATTGTCGGCGGTAGACTCTTACAGACAAATAAGAAGTGGTCGCACCTAAAACAAAAACAACGAGAATGGATTGCTCAAATCACGAAAGAGGAATACGACCGTTATATAGAAAAAAACAAAAAGCAGCCGCATAAAAGCGGCAAAGCTGAAATAATTGATACGGTTTACGATAAAATTAAAGAAAGAGAAATATGGATTCCGTTTTACGAAGGGGAAACGCATATCGGGAAATATATAGACAGACATAACCGCAAGGGACATGATGTTGTCGGTGATAATGGCGAAATTATCACAGTTAAAACAGTTTCAAAACCGAAAACGCCCGGTACGGCTAAACCGAAGTCGCCTACGGTAAAATTTGAGGAAATATCCGACGAAATCAAAGAAGAATTTTACGACAAAATGAAACGTGATATTGCCTTATATATAAATCAAGCGGCTAAAATCCCGCCAAACAGGATTAGAGACAGTCATATAACACAAATTTTGAGAGGTTTTAATTCTAAGCAATACAAGAAAGTCGGTGTAAAAATATTAAGCGACGATTCTATGCTGTCCGCATATGACGGTATCAGAAAGGAATTGTTCGTAGAGTATCAGATAACCGGGCAACTTCACGCCGAAACAAAGAAAGAGAAGCTAAACAAAAGTCTTATTGTCCTTGAAATCGAACGATTGATACTTAGAAAAATGCACATGGGCGACGCGAACGATATAAGTCTGATTATATCTGATATTAAGGTCATGTACGCTTGGGAACGGGCATTTACCACAAAAAAAGACACGCACGACTGGATTATAAAGCAATGCCGCAGATACAAGCATGAACAGGTTGGATATTTCTTGGTGTTGATAAGGCAACCGGCGTGGTTGTCGGTCAGATTGGCTTGATGTGGAACGAGATAAACGGCGAGAATATCTTGGAAGTTGGCTATATACTGAAAAAGTCATACTGGCATATGGGTTATGCGACAGAGGGCGCAAGAGCTTGTTTGGAATACGGGTTTAGTTTATTTGATACAGATAAAATAATAGCTTCTATCCGACCCGAAAATGCTGCTTCCATCGCTGTTGCCGAAAGGCTTGGCATGAAACTTATCGGCGAATATGATAAAGAGTATGACGGAAAGTTGATGAAGCATTTAATTTACAGCATAAACAAAGAAGATGCTATTTATTAACTGCGCTATCGTGAATGGCGGCGGTTTATATGGCGAATTTATAACGTCTTGATTGAGGAGGATTATCTAACTTGTATTATTGGCGGTAGGCGCAGATGCTGTGCAAGAGTTTGGTGTGACTGATATTTTATATAATAAGCGAGGTTGTAATAATTATGAAAACTGATGTACCCGAATTATTCTTTGCTACACGCGATGATTTTCGTAAATGGTTATGCGAAAATGCAGCAACGAGCGACGGTGTATGGCTTATCTTTGGAAAGTCAAAGGAGGTCGTTACTTTGACCGCTAATGACGCTTTGGAAGAAGCACTGTGTTTCGGATGGATAGACGGACAAATGAAAAGTATCGACAGCACAAAATATCGTAAATATTTCGCTTGCCGCCAAGCAAAAAGCCCGTGGTCTGATAAAAACAAAAAAATAATAGAAACGCTTCGCGAGAGAAAATTGATGACTGACTTAGGCGAAAAAGCTATAGAAACCGCCATGAAAAACGGTATGTGGGACGCTTCTCCATCCGGCGCGATAACTGATGAGCAAATAGCGGTATTCGCAGATAAGCTGTCCGGTTATTCGCTTGCATATGACGATTTTACAAAAATGCCACGCTCCGCTAAGGTGGCGTATGTAAGAAGGTACTTATCGTTTAAGAATGAGGAAACACGGCAGCGGGACTTTGAAAAAATAGTTGATATGCTCGATAAGAATCAAAAACCTACGATTAACAAGGGTTAAATTGTTAGTTTGATGTGAATATATTGCCATAAGAAGGTGATGTTGCTGTGGAGCAGACACGGGTTACAGGATTTGGAGATAATTGGAAGTATTATATGTATGACATTGAGACTCCCTTTCATGTTTGCTATGACACAACTGTAAAACAACTCTCCGAAGATGTGCGAAAACAATATCCGACTACCTTGGTACTGGAGATACCTTTTAGAGAAAAAAATGAGGACGAATATCCGCCAAAATCTGAGATGGAACGGATTTACAAAATCAGTGAAAACATGCCTTGCGGCAATTATCACGTTCGCTTGATAGGAATTACAGTTGGTGTAAACTGCGGATGGATCGATTTGTGTTGTGACATCAAAGCCACAAAGGTTAAAAAATTGATAAGTACATTGTTGCGCGGAAGCGGATGTACGGCGTGTAAGTATGAATTTAGTAATGATAACTTTGCCTATTATAACATGGTGCTTACACTCCCTCTATACGAGAATAACTGGACTATGAATCGCACTTCATGCGAAAACCTTACAAGGCGAGGCGTTCAAAAAACCGCGAGTAATTGAATTTTTATGTTGCTTTTCCAGTACACAATATATACAGAGTATTGCCGAACAACTGGAAGTTCCGTCCTATTTGGGATATGACGAATCGGGGGAACCGTGTGCGCTTGTTACGGATTTCTTGGTTTTGGATTAGGTGTCAGGAAAGCCGAACAAGAAATAATCTGAGACGTGTTATCAATTTTGGCATCGTGGTATTTAGTATCTGGCGGTGAAGATTATGTTTGACAATTTCGACTTCAATTTAATAAATTGTGGTTTGGGTACTCTACGAGGAAATACGAGAGTTTAAACCGAGCTTTTGAACAGCCGAATAAAAGAAGCGATGCCATCCGAAGAATACAAGGATTACGACATAATGGGCGAATTTATCGAGTGCGAGCCTCAAAGCAGCTTCCATTCGTTGCTTGACTATGTTACGGGGCGTCCATATGAAACGATAATAATAGCGAAGATACCGACCGATAATCCGTGGCTGCTTGCCGCGTGGATTCCGATGGGCGGCTGGAACGAATGTCCTACCACCGAAGAACAGGTTGCCGTTTTCAAATACTGGTTTGAGAAATACAGAGCATATCCCGCAGTTGTACACGGGGATATATGGGAAATGTACGTTGAAAACCCTCCAAGCACAAAAGATGAAGCCGCTACTCTTGCTTTGGAGCAGTTCGGGTTTTGCAGCGATATTGTTTTACAGGGCGTCGAAAAGATAAACGCTTTAGCCGGTACGCTTGTGGACTCAAAGGTTTGGTACTTTTGGTGGGATTAGCTGGAGGGTATATCTATTAAGCTACGTAAATACGAAAACGCCTTGATTTATATTGAACACAAACTATCAACCTTCTATGATAATTTGAACAGATTATTATAATAGCTGCAAAAACTCGGTTCGTCCATGTATGATCCTATAAATTGTTGACCAATAAGGAGTTGATTGTTTTATGGAACAGGTTACATTAGACAGAATTTCTATGTACTTAAAAGAGAACATATTCGGAAAGGCTCTTTATACCGACGAGCTGACGTATACGCTGGAAAACAACACGCTTGAGGGAGTGTATTCAGACCAAATAATATTTACTAATCCCGTCCGATCTGACTACGGATATAGCTTTGATATGTTCCTGTCCGCAAACGAGGTTGTCTATGAATTGGACGAGCATAAGGAACGCGGAGCGGTTAGAAGCAACCATACCGGCATATCTGTCTTTCGCTACGAGCTTGCTGAAAGGAAAAGTACGAGCGAGATAACCGGCGTATTCGGTCTAATAACGACTACCAATCAAAACCAGACAGCGCAGGCTGTTGTATGCGGTGTTTTTGACGTTAGATTAGAGGACGATGAACTGCGCTGGAAAGAAGAACAGGTGTTATACCGCGACCAATCGAGCAAGGGCGATAAATACCATGCCGTCGCCTTTGATTTTAAAAAACAGGTTTTTGAATATGACTTTAACGTTGACAACAACATTTTCTAAGAGCAATCAGACGTTTTCCCGCGCTTTGTAGCGACATTTAACGCAAGATACCATCAAAGGTATGTTCTTGGACAGAGGTATGTTCTTTAGTGGAGCGCCTTTATGATATGGAAACGCTCTGGAACTCCGGCGGCAAGAAATGGGATTATGAATATAAGTACCGCAGGGGCGGGAAAACGCTTTGCGCCCTGTACACTAAAAAGGATTGCTTCGGCTTCATGGTGATATTCGGCAAGGATGAAAGAGCAAAGTTTGAAAATGAAAAACAAAGCTATTCGGACACAATCCAACAGCTTTACGATACCTCGACCACATACCGCGACGGCAAATGGCTGATGCTTGAGCTTGCTGACGCTTCGCTGTTAAGCGATATAGAACTGCTTCTGCGGATTAAAAGAAAGCCGAACAGGAAACAGACTTAGGAGAGATACATATGGAATACAAAACGAGAGAATACCCTATGTTTTCAGCTTGCGGTCTGAATTGCGGGTTATGCCCCCGTTATCATACGGAGGGAACATCTAAATGCCCCGGTTGTGCCGGAGAGGGATTTTTAACGACGCACC
Source organism: Holotrichia oblita (assembly GCA_023690525.1). Classification (NCBI taxonomy): domain Eukaryota; kingdom Metazoa; phylum Arthropoda; class Insecta; order Coleoptera; family Scarabaeidae; genus Holotrichia; species Holotrichia oblita. The sequence goes on along the minus strand of JALQSN010000380.1, from coordinate 36,508 downwards.
CGTCATGCGGCATTTTATCTTGCTGCCAACGGCACGACGTTGAATACTGTTATCTTTGCGAGGAATACCCTTGCAAAAAATATGACGGAGCAGACACAGCAGACTCTTTCATAACGCACCTGCACCAATTAACGGATTTTGAAAAAATCAAGAATTTGGGTATTGAAGCCTATCAATCCGAATTGAACGAGAAAATAGACATTATGAGAAATCTGTTAAGTAACTATAATGACGGACGGAGAAAAAATCTGTTCTGCATTGCCGTTAATCTCTTGGAACTGAACGATGTAAAAGATGTGATGACGCAAATTGCTGTCGAAGTAAACGCGGATAGCTCCATAAAAGAAAAGTCCGCAGCCGCCGTTCGCTTGTTTCAAGCTATGGCAGATAGGTGGAATATCCCATTGGAATTAAGGAAGAAGCATTGACGCGATAAAAATCGAATCAGAGGTCTTGTTTATGCCATCAAAAACAACACAAGATGTTCGGCGAGGGGATGTGTTCGCAATAAGCACAGCTATTGGTTATGCTTTCTTTCAAGTTGTAGGCAGCAAATACGAGCCGGACGAACAGCTAAAGCGGTAGCTTGTCTATTATTATTCGTTACTTATGAAATGAGGGTATCATGTATTACATAGTTTCCGGGGTAGTCTAAGGTTGCATTTATGGGCGATGAGATAAACAAGAAAAACAGAATATTTGCAAAACAAATAACATCTTTTAATAGACTAATTATACTTCTTTGTCCAGATGATATGGATTTTTGGTGTACCGTCGTAGTTGCACAAGTCCAATTTCAGGATGATACTGTTATTTGGGAAAAAATCGGTTTAGTAAAAAATGACAATTTCAATGTAAAAAAATGGTGCAAATCCGGGATTCAAAATATTGAACGGTGGTCAGAACGATAAAGTATGGGAAAAATGGTGGTCTGCGCATTGGATAGACGAAGAAACTCGCAGACTTTGGAATTATTTTCATGAATACTTTAATAATGAAGCTTTTGGAACAATCTGGGGGATAGTAGTTTTCAAAATACTAAGGCAAGGAGTGTGTTAAAATGAGCTTTGATATAATGCTTGCACAGCGTGACCATATTCACGAGTGGATGTCGCTTGTCAATATGGTTGAAGACTACTTTCCGGGTTGAATAAAGAAGATTACCGAAAAACGCTGGAAGAATGTATAGAGAAGCGGGAAGCAATTTGTGTAAAGGTGCATAGCAAAATAGTCGGTATACTCCTGTTTTCCATTGAACATAATCTGCTTGCTTTTATGGCGGTGCATCCCGAATTTCGGAAACGTGGTATTGCATCTGCAATGATTGAATATATGGCGTCGCTTTTTCCTGCTGGAGAAGATATTTGGGTAACAACATATCGTGACGGCGACCCACAAGGAGAATCCGCCCGCGCCTTGTATTTGCGATGTGGTTTTGAACCTGATAAACTCGTTATAGAAATGGATTACCCCTGCCAGAAGTTTGTTTTACGAAAAAAATAAGCATAATGTGAAATGTGCGATAAGCGATTAAGTAAGGATGTATGGCGTATGGACAATTACTGTATCAAGGTCAAGCGCAGATGGTTTAATTAGAGAAATAATCAAAACCGCCGTTTCATATTGCTAATGGGAAAACTTCTGTAAAAGTATATTGCTTAGTACAAATGAGCTTCACCCCATTGTTTCATATATTCAATGACAGGCACGAAACTCTGCCCCAACTCGGTTAAAGAATACTCGACCTTTGGAGGTATTTCTTGATAGATATACCGTGAAATAAAGCCGTCCGCTTCAATTCTCTAAGCTGCTTTGTCAACGTGGATTGGGTAATGTCACCGATTTGGCGCTGTAATTCACCAAAGCGCCGTGTTTTCAAAGAAATATAGTACAGGATTTCAAGTTTCCATTTGCCGCCTAATAATTTTTGGATAGTCGCTACTGTGGCGCAACGCTCTACTGATGGTAAGTTATTTTTCATAAAAGCATCTCCTTGTTTTAAGCATAACACGGAATACTTGAAAAATCAATGTACGGCATTAAATAGTTGTTAGTATTAAATATGATACTATATACATTTGAAGTCCGTACTGTTCAAATAAAGCGTATCGTGCTAACCTTATATTAGCCATGAGAGAATTGGCATAATAAATTAAACAAGGAGTTGGCATTATGCACTTTACGGGACAAGTATGGCGACCGCCATTTGAAGCGCACAGCGCTTTATTGCAGATAACATCAGGCTGTATGCACAATAAATGCAAATTTTGCAGCCTATATGACGGAACACCCTTCCGTATGTCGCCCATCAGCGAGATTGAGGAAGATTTAGCGGAATTAAAACGGGTATATCCACAGGCAAAGCGCGTCTTTCTTACCGGAGCTAATCCATTGGGATTGAGCCACGACAAACTGATAACTATTGCGGAAAAAATAAAAGAGTATCTTCCTCATGTAACGAGTATCGGAGGATTTGCCCGTATCGCGGATATTAAGCGCAAAACGCAGGAAGAAATGAACGAGCTTCACGCAGTCGGTTATGACGCTATATCCTTCGGTACGGAAACAGGTGATGTTATTACCCTCGCATACATGAATAAAGGAAACACTGCCGCCGATATTGTGGAGCAGCTTAACAAATTAGACTATGCCGGTATCACTTATAACATCGTTTTTATGAACGGACTGGTATGGAGCCGGGAATAGTGAGCGTCATGCGCTGGAGAGCGCGAGGGTTTACAATCAGACAAACCCCACAAGTATAAACATTGTGGTTTAACTATTTTCCCGGAATCCGAGCTATACAGGGAAATGAGGGCTGGTTCCTACAAACCGGCGGGAGAATTGGAAAAGCTCATAGAATTAAAAACCTTTATTGAAAGCCTTACTATCGCAACAAGAATAAATGCGAACACGGTATCAAATACCGCTCCGTTTGTCGCTGACATTCCAAAAGACAAAAAAGATACTGAAGAGCTTGCAAAAGACCATTGACAGCATTGATGAAGCAGAACTGGCGGCGTACAGGAACAGCATACGTTCCCTGTAATAAGCTCTAAGGAAAAAGGACAGGAAGTGATTTTATGCATTTTACAGGAAGAACATGGAGGCCGCCATATGAAGCGTACTCCGTAATAATACAGGCAACATCTGGCTGTACTTATAACAAGTGTAAGTTTTGCAGCCTATATCAAGATGAGTGTTTCCGTATGACGCCGATAACGGAATTTGAGGAAGATTTAGCGGAAATAAAAAGCTATCAGCCAAGCGCCCGACGTATATTTTTAACCGGCGCTAATCCCTTTGCCATGAGTTATGAGAACTTGAAGCTATATGCCTTAACAGTACGGGATTACTTGATTAAGTGTCAAAGCATAGCCATGTTCGCAAGCATTAGGGATATTAAGTCAAAGAGCGTGGAGCAGTTGAGAAAATTAAGGGCTATGGGTATTGACGGCTTGAGTATCGGAATGGAGAGTGGGGATGATAAAACTCTTGCGCTTGTGAATAAGGGTTACACCTCTGCCGATATTGTGGAACAGCTTACAAAGCTGGATGAAGCCGGAATTGAATACTACCTTGTTTACATGACCGGTCTTGCCGGAAAAGGAAACGGTCAGCGAAACGCGCTGAATACCGCCGAAGCACTTAATCAGATCAGTCCGTATTTCGTGGAGAACCCTTATTTTCTTAATATTGATTCCCTGACTTTATTCCCGAACACGGAGATGTATCATATGGCGCAACGTGGCGAGTTTACCCCTGCCGGTGAAAAGGAACGGCTGGAAGAACTTATAACTTTATTGCAAAACCTACGATTAAGGACAAGGATACAAGCTGACACAATATCAAATTTTAAGCCCATTACCGGTATTTTCCCTAAAGAAAAGGAAAAACTCATCAGTGAACTGCGGCATATCATTGATACTACAAGCGAGGAAGAAATGACCGGCTACCGTAATAGCCTAAAATCGTTAGGAATGGACTAAAAAACTTTCCGAGCAGTTTGAGGTGTCTGTCTTAATTAAATATTCGCTATTTACGCCATCACTGCGTTGTCGTCAGTCAACGATGCCACCGCATCGCCTCCTCCTTCGCCTTGCGCTAACGCAAATATCAAACATTTTTATTAAGCAATATTTACGCAATGCTGTACTAGTACAGCGTTGCGGTAATGAACACTGATTGCATTTAATTTGACCAATACAATACTTCTCCACTACGTGCATCGATTATGACATAAACTAATTGATCATCAATAACATTCCATGCAAGTACTATCTTTTGCGGATCAGAAGGTGAAACCACATACACAGGTTCTATGGATTTCAATTTTAACTCCTCAGGCGCATAGTCGTAATTTTCCTCCTGAAGCTGCTTGCTGTTTTCCAAACCAAGCGTAACAGCATCCTCCTTAGAAATCAAATCTTTCTTGGCAGCCATTGTAGCTCTATCCATATTGATTTTTGTTGGGTGGCGGGATACCAAATCCAGTTCTGCAGATTCTGTGCCATCCATAAGCAGATTCAGATATTCACCTTGTTCTGGATCGACAGATACGCGAATGCCGTTAATATACCTTGCAAACGTATGTAGCATGGCTACGGAAACTTCATTGCTCCCATCCATATCTGACTCAATAATTGTGTTTGTTCTATGCAATTGAAAATCAGTTGGGATGCGGTCATCATTTTCAATTGCTGTAACGGCTTGCTTCTGGGATTCAAGTATATCATTAGGATCTGCCATTCCTATATGTGTGATAGCAATCGTATTGTCTGCTGCCTCATCCACTTCTATTTCAACAGCTACTTCTTCAGGAATATCCGAATTTGGCTGAGTCAGCAGGTCGCCCCGCGACATCCACCAGAGCCTGATTGGATTGCTTGCATCTTCACTCCCTGCCCCTTGACTTGTCAGCGTATCGTCTTGGAAACCATCTCGAAGAGCCACCCTCACCCTTGCAGACAAGGTAGGGGCATATGCTTCATGGGCAGCAAACCAGGCATGAGCCACCCTCTTCTTCCCTGAACCATTCAGGCAAAGAGCAACAAATTTTTTCAGAACTAAATCGTCCCTATTACTTCCCTGATAACTACCATATCCAAGAACACCTTTTAAGGGTCTGTCAGAAGGTTCCTTCATTGCATCAAAGACACTTACCCTCGTATCGGCTCTTAGTTGATTACATGCCGATATCACCAGCCAATCCGTGATTTGTTTTTGTTGGTGGGATACAACATTACAGTATTCTTCCGTTTCAGACCAAACCGATTGATTATTATATGAATAGTATTGCGTGTCCTCAGCAGAGCGAACAACATGTTCATGGACCTCCGGCTCAAGAGTAGAATAATCAAAATATCCGTTTGGATCTCCAACATATCCATGTCCGGATAAGAACACAATTGTTGCCGCTGTTTCAAAGTGGTTTCTGGTTCCAATGTCACAGTAATTTCCCAAACATGTAACTTGAGGACTCCATCCGGCATCCTGCATTGCTGCTCCAAATGCCATTGCATCCTTGGCATTCAAGCCTGACACTTTTAGTGCAGTGAAGGATTCCCTTAGTATTTCTGTGATCTTTGAGCTTTCGTCTTGTCCTTCCACAGGATTTTCATCCCTATTCATTTCTGCTACGGTATTGTCGTTTACAAGATTTACCTCCTTGCCCACTTCTACTACTGCATTGTTGCTTAATTGTTTCGTTGCACAACTTGTAAAAATCAAGTTTATCAACATCATTAATAATAATATTGGTAATAATCTGAGCCGCTTTTGCATTTAATAATTACCCCTTTTCTCTTTTTTTGTAACAGTTCAGCCATGCAGAAAATTTATACAATTTGTGCGTGGGAGCTTGCTCCCTAAAGAACAAGTTCTTTGGCACAAATTATATAAATTTTTCTATAGGGCGGACGCCCTATATGAATAATCATACTACGGAACGTAGTATAGCTGCCAAGGTGTCAATTTTAAGCCAAAACACACAATCTGCCAAATTATAAATGTATGGCTGAACTGTTACCTTTTTTTAGTATCAATCTTTATAAGGACAAGTGTCTGTCACAAAACCTAGGATACAACGGTGTTCCATCATTTTTGCATCCATATTGCATCATTTTTGCATCAAGTTGAAAGGGAAGCAAGGTATTAAGGTATTAAGGTGTTACGGCAATACAATCCATGGTAGCGTAATCCGTCTGCCATCAAAGAGGAAGCTAAACCTCAGAAATGGTTTGCTTATTATGAAGCACTACAAATGATAAAATATAAAACCGTCAGATTCAAATCTTATTTATCTGGCAAAGCTAATAAGTGTGGGAAGCAAGGGGGCATTAAAAGGCAAGTTTAATAAAAAACGGAATATACTACTATCGGTTTTTGCTGGAATTTGCTATACTCATATTTATACAGACCGGACACCTTGATGGTGTGCTGATATTCTAAATGAAAAAGGAGAACAAGTATGAAACTAGGTGTATTTAGTCCTGCATTACAAACAAAGACATTAGACGAAGCATTAACCTGGCTGGAGGAAAAAGGGGTTCAGGCGATTGAACTGGGCTGTGGTCAATATCCGGGAAAGCATCACTGTAATCCGGAAGAACTTTTAAAAGATGAAGCAAAACTAAATGATTTTAAGGATACTTTTACCAGACACAGTATTGTGATCAGTGCACTCAGCACCCATGGCAACCCACTTCATCCGGATAAGGAATTCGCAAGGCAATCGGATGAGGACATCACCAATGCCATCCTATTAGCAGAAAAACTGGACATTGAAGTGATCAACGGTTTCTCCGGCTGCCCCGGCTCTGATCCGGATGCAAAACTTCCAAACTGGGTGACTTGTGCATGGTAAGAGGATTTTCTCAAAATTCTTGATTATCAGTGGAATGATGTTCTGATTCCATATTGGAAAGAGAAAGTCGCCTTTATGAAAGAACATAATGTACATAAATTTGGATTTGAAATGCATCCGGGATTCTGTGTATATAATACAGCTACTCTCTTAAGGCTGCGTGAGGCTGTCGGACCGGAATTAGGTGCCAATTATGATCCGAGCCATTTGATCTGGCAGGGAATTGATCCGGTTGCATCCATCCGTGAGCTTGGGAAGCAACAGGCTATCTTCCATTTCCATGCAAAAGATACCAAGATTGATCCGATTAACTGCCCGGTAAATGGTGTCTTGGATACCGGTCATTATGGAAATGAATTATCACGTTCCTGGATCTTCCGTGCGGTAGGATATGGGCACGATTCTCTGTACTGGAAGGATATGATGACTGCGCTGCGCCTTGCAGGATATGATTATGTCATCAGCATTGAACATGAAGACAGCCTGATGAGTTTTGAGGAAGGCATTACAAAGAGCATTAACTGCCTGAGGGATGTTATGATGTTCGAAGACAGAGGTGCCGTGTTCTGGGCATAGTGCAGAGATACTAAACAGGTTCTTAGGATAAGGGACTGTCGGAAGAGGTCTAAAGCAGTATAGTCAAATTCAAGGAGGAAATTATTTATGAGTAATGCAAAGCTAAAGATTGGGATTATTGGTTGTGGAGGTATCGCCATCCAGAAGCACTTCCCATCGTTGAAGGCGAATGAGGATCTTTGTGAAATCGTGGCATTTTGTGACATTATTGAAGAGCGCGCAGAAAAAGCAGCCAAGCAGTTCGGTACACCAGATGCAAAAGTTTATACCGAATATACCCAATTATTGGAAGATAAGAGCATTGATGTGGTTCATGTCCTTACTCCAAACGTATCCCATTGCCCTATTACGGTGGATGCATTCCGTGCAGGAAAGCATGTAATGTGTGAGAAGCCGATGGCGAGCACAACCGAAGACGCACAGAAGATGATAGATGCATGGGAAAAGAGTGGGAAATTGTTTACAATTGGCTATCAGAACCGTTTCCGTTCGGATGTGCAGACGATGTATCAGGCATGCAGAGCCGGTGAACTGGGTGACATCTATTTTGCAAAAGCCCATGCTGTACGTCGCCGGGCAGTTCCTACTTGGGGTGTGTTCCCTGACAAATCAAAACAGGGCGGAGGTCCTTTGATCGACATCGGTACCCATGCGTTGGATATGACACTATGGATGATGAATAATTATGACCCTGCCAGTGTGTCAGGCTCCGTATTCTTCAAGCTGGGCAATCTTTTGGAGGCAACAGAAGGGAATATGTTCGGTCCTTGGGATCCGGAAGCATATGAAGTAGAAGATTCTGCATTTGGATTTATTAAGATGAAGAATGGTGCTCTTATCTCACTGGAAGCTTCCTGGGCACTGAATATACTGGAATCCCGTGGTAGCTGCCACACTTTGCGGTACAAAGGGCGGTGCCGAAATTAAAGCAGAGAAGATGGGAGAGTATGAACTGGTCTTCAACAGAGGCGCACGCGGTAAGCTTATGGAGGAAAGGATTTCTCCCGGCGGACAGATTGCGTATTTCGGCGATTCCAAGAATGATCCGGGAACCCTTGAAGCGAAGCAATGGCTGATGGCTGTCATGGGCAAGGGAGAACTGTTAGTGAAACCGAACGAAGCATTTACCGTGACACATATACTGGATTCCATATACAAATCTGCTGATACTGGGAAGGAAATACAATTTTAGAATAGTAAAATCAATATTGCCCTCTGTGTTTTGGAAACAACAGAACATAAAGAATTTGAATATGAATACCATAAACTTGATAAAAATAAAAGTTTATGGTATTCTGTTACTATGGAGGTGAGGTTATGATTCGTAAAAAGATAAATTTGAAAAAACGCGATTTGTATTTGAGTCAGTTGATTGCATTTCAAGATACGGAACCGGTGAAAGTGATAACAGGTATCCGAAGATGCGGTAAGTCCAGTCTGATGAAGCTGATGAGCCAGCATCTGAGGGATACGGGAGCGGAAAACAGTCAGATTATAGAGATGAACTTTGAGTCCATGGAATATCGAGGTATGGATGCAGTCAGCTTATATAACTATGTGAAAGTAAAATGCCTGCCGGATCAGAGAATGTACCTATTCTTTGATGAGGTGCAGCGCATACCAGAGTGGCAGGATGCTGTTAATTCTTTTCGGATTGATTTTGACTGTGACATATATATAACAGGTTCCAACGCATATCTGCTTTCCTCAGAGTTCTCCACCTATCTGGCAGGAAGATATGTGGAAATAAAAATGCTTCCTTTGTCATTTAAGGAGTTCATTGATTTCCATGGGTATCAGTTGAAAGAGTACAAAAGTCTGTTAGGTGACATACGAAAACGCATTCAGGATGAGAGTGGAGAAATCTATGAAATACAAGATCTGTTTGATGCATATATGAAATTTGGCGGTATGCCTGGAATTGCAGATGTCGGTTTAGAGCAGGATAAAGCATTGACCCTTTTGGATGGAGTGTATTCGACAATTGTGATTCGTGACATTCTGGAACGGGAGCAAAGGAGAGAAAGACGGCAGCTGACTGATCCAGAACTGCTGCGAAAGATTATCATGTTTTTGGCAGATAATATCGGGAGCAATATATCTGCCACTTCCATAGGAAATACACTGGTAAGCGAAGGGCTTCTGGAAAATCGCTCAAAGCAGGGAAAACCAGCCGTACAGACCATACAGGCATATGTTGGTGCTTTGGTAGAATCCTTTATCTTTTATGAAATCAAGAGATTCGATATAAAAGGGAAGGATTATCTGCGCACACTGGGAAAATATTATATTGTTGATATGGGGCTGCGGAATTATCTGCTTGGGTTTCGGGATATGGACATCGGTCACATGCTGGAAAATGTGGTCTATTTTGAGCTGCTGCGGCGTGGGTACGATGTTGCAATCGGTAAGGTCGGAAACAAGGAAGTAGATTTTATTGTGACCAGGATAGACGATAAGAAGTACATTCAAGTAACAGAAAATATGAATGCAGAGACAACGAGAGAAAGAGAATTAGCTCCGCTGAGGATGATTCGTGATAATTACGAGAAGATAGTGATTGTAATGAACTGTGAATTTCCGATGACACAAGATGGAATTAAAATTATAAGGCTGACAGACTTTTTACTTTCGGATTGATTGGAAGGATAATTTGGCAGCCAAAGTGTCAATTTTAAACCAAAATATACAATCTGCCAAATTATGAATGTATGGCTGAACTGCTGCGAGTATAGATAATTTTTTATAAAAGGATATTGTTTTATTAAAAAATAGAATCTATAATATACCTATATATGAAATTAAGAAAAATTTTTGAATGGAGCAGATATGAATTTTGAGTTACTGGGGATAGCGCTAACTATTTTACCAAAAGAACAGTTAGACCAAATATATTATAGGATGAAGCAGAAGGGTTTTAAAGTCGATGGATTTAGAACGTTAGAAAAAGTTCCATTGCCAGTTATAATGAATGCATTATATAACCAAAAATGGAATAAAAAGGAAAATAAAAAAGAAAATGAAAAAGAGAAGTATGATTACAGGCAGATATTTTTAAATGCAGTCAGGGATGTTGTTCTAGCTGAGCCTGAAATGGATTTTGAGAAAGTAACAGATGATTTATTAGCTGGTTTCATTGCGGATGCCATTCTTTTTCCTGAGAAATATTCAAAAGAACAGAGTGAATGTATTATAAAGAGGACAGAGGAATTAAAAGAAAAAGATAATATGTTAAAGAAAAGCACCAAAAGCAATGCGAATGTGGAGGAAGATATATTTGTATTATTAAAAGAAATTGAATTTTTAAAAGAAGAAAACAAAAAATGTAATGAGCAAAATAGTGTATTAAAAGAACAAAATAGAAAATACAAAGAACAGAGAGATGAATTAAAAGTACAAATAAGAAAACAGGAGGAGATAAATAATAAATTTAATAATAAGAAAGCAAAATTAGAAAGAGGTAATCAAAATAAGGAAAAGACAATACAGGAATTGGAAATAGCAATACAAGAATTGAAAATAGAAAAAAACCAAGTATTAGAAGAGAATAAGAGCATTTTAAAGGAATTGCAAAATTATGAAAATAAAGTGGATTTCATGCAGAACGAATATGGTGAATTAAAAAAGAGATTTGATCAGAATCATGAAGAAAAAATTAGAAACAGGAAAAATGTTTTATGCTTTTCATCAGATGATGGGGTTTTAAGTCTCAGTGAGGAGTTTAAGATCGAGATTATAAAAGATTGGAATATTGAGAACATTAAAAAAATTAACTGGAGTAAATATGATATGGTATGGATTTTAACCCAATATGTTCCTTATGGAGTTCAATGTGATATAAAATCAATCAGTCCGGTATCAGTAAAAGTAGCATATAGTACCAAAACTTTAGAAAAAGAATTGAACATACGATGAAGAGCGAAAAATGAATGAGCAGGAATTTGGTCGCCAAAGTGTTATTTGTAAGCCAAAATGTATATTCTGCCAAATTATGAATGCACGTCTGAACAGTAACATTTGGGGGAAATCAAGTTTGTGCATGCGCTGCAGCCACAAACTTAATATGCACAAAGAGCAGCACAGAAATGAGGAAAATTATGAACGGGTATGATATACAATATATAGGCAGATTAGCTAATCTGCAAGATTTACATGATACACAGAATATAGTTTTTAAAGACAAAGATTATGTATTTATTAATAATGAGGATAGAATACAATATGTAGTAAAATCATTAACAGAGCCAGCGTTGTCAAATGATTTATTCAGTGGGTATATGAGTTCTTTTGATCATGAGTATCAAGATGGATTGGAAGATGATCCCTATAAAGAAAAAAGTGAGCGGAAAAGCAGCTTTGAAGAGCAAGTTGGAAATAGAATGATTATTTTTACATACAAGGTAAAAAATATTGGAAATAAAAGTTTTTTTAATATAAATAAAGCCAGATTAGTTGGAAAACCTACCGGGATAACAAGTCCGGATACTAAATTTATTGCAATTCCAATGTTTTGTTCTGCAAATGACGAATATTGCAGAGGCTGGGAACGTGAGACAGGGAGACGCCTGCTGAGAGATTATTTAACCTATGATGAATTTATTGATAAAATAAGGAATAATAAATCAATTGGTAAAGTTGGCTGTTATGAGATATCATCCAACTCCCCTTCCTTTGTAGTATGGAGAGAAGAAAATGGAAGTCTGATTGCAGTAGGTGAAATAAATTCATATAAAACAGATAGTTTAGGTGCCATCGTTTTAGGTGCGCAGAATGCTCATTCCATAGATTTAAATGATTATAAAAATTTCTGTGTATATGATCAATATACAAATCCAACAATAATGTTTATATCACAAGATATTTATGACGAAATCAGTAATCGGTTATTACAGGAGTCAATTTCTTTAAATGAAAAGAAACTTGAAAATAGAAGATTTGAAAATGGAAGGATTGCCGAACCAAAGGCAACGGATATTATAACGACAACAAGCCAGCAAACATTGGTTCATATATCCACTGACGAAAAAAAGGATGAGCTGATATTAAATTATATGAAATATCATAGTCAAAAGATGGATCTATACTATGATGCAGAGGATCTTATAAATTTTCATACTGCGGTCAAAAGCGGTAACTTAGTTATATTGTCAGGATTGAGCGGAACTGGTAAATCTGCTCTTGTGGATGTATATTCAACTGCATTAGGTATAAAAGATAATATGCTGTTCATACCTGTAAGACCATCGTGGAATGATGACTCTGATTTGCTTGGATATGTAGATTTAGTACATATGGTCTATCGGGTAGAGTGATAATGGTTTTGTGGATTTTCTGGTGGATGCAGCGAAAGACGAAAATCAAAATTCATTATATTTAGTGTGCTTTGATGAGATGAACCTTGCAAGAGTAGAGCACTATTTCAGCCAGTTCTTATCATTATTAGAAAAAAAACCAGGACAAAGGAAACTTAGATTATATGATGAACAGTATGCGAATGGCAGATTATATAATGCTGGAGATTATCCATCAACAATCATGATTGGTGATAATATTAAGTTTATTGGAACAGTAAATATTGATGAATCGACCTATCATTTTTCAGATAAAGTATTAGACAGGGCGAATGTAATCTCTCTAAAGATTTTAAACTATTCAGATGATTGGAAAAGCGAAAATTATGAAACGGTTTCTTCTTTGAAGTGGTCGGCAAAAGAATATAATGATCTTGTAGCGACTTCAGAACCGGATAAGAAGTTGAGAGAGTTTCTTTGGGACATGCATGTACTTATGCAGCAAACAAGTGTAAAACTTGGAATTGGAGCACGAGTCGTAAAGGGTATGGAAAAATATTTATCGAATTTGCCAAAAGGTGAAGCTTTTAAACTGGAAAGAGCAAAAGGGATTGATTATCAGGTAGTACAGCGTGTATTGACTAAAATAAGAGGACCAGAAAATCAACTGGGCAATTTATTAAATGGTACATCAGAGGATAGTCTGTTGAAATTATTTAATAAATATGAAACGGTTTCGTCTTTTGAACAATGCAGATTAATCGTGAATGAAAAAAAGAAAGAGTTGGATATATATGGATACTGTGTTTAAATTACCTTTTGAATTAAAGGTGATTCGTAGGTTTCCTGAGTATCAGGAAAAGACAGCGAAGGATTTTTGCCTGTCAGAAAAGGAGCTGTGGGACAGAGGGATCATTTCATTACAGATTGAAGAAAATGATGATGTAGAAATGCTCTTTATGTCAGATGTATCAGATGCTATGCTTTACTTGGAAGCTTTGGATATCATACCGGATGAACAATGCTTTGCCTGTGATGAGAACGGATATTTATACAGGCGGTATTCGCCAACGCCTTTTACACTATATAAAAGTGATGAGGGATTTGATGCACTGAGAGTTGATATATTCAGAATGGTTGTAAAGTGTGAGGGAAAGGAATATTTTGGTGCAATCGAAGTAGTTCCAAAGCCAGTAAGCACTTCTGAGTGGAAGATGATGAGAGATGACCTTGAATGTGAAATGAAAGGCCTAGCTCAAGATATTGTAAGAAAAAATATAGGTCTGAGAGAACCGGATGTAAGTTATTTACCGCCGGATAAGTTGTATAATTTTTTGGTGATACAAAAATACATACATTCTGTTTCAGCAGCTTTAGCCGATATTAATGAAAAACCAAGAAACAGAATTTTGACTGTTTACGAAGATAAACCATCCATTAAAGCACAGAATTTCGATAAAGAAACGATGAAAAGATACGTGAGAATGGCTGGAACGGAGGCAACTTTAAGGGTTCCCATAAAAACAATTGATTATGATATTCAAGATAACAGATTATTGAAATTTATAATTATCGATTATGAAAAAAAGCTGGATGAATTTATTATATGGATAGAAAAAGCAATTGAATACGATGCACAAGAAGAAAGGAAGGAAATAAAGCAGTATAAAAATATTTGGTGGAAAGAAATCAATGATTTTAAAAATATTGCAAAAAAACTCAGAAGGACAACAGGAGTACTAAAAACGAAAGAATGGTACAAAAATTTAACAATATCAACAGATTCAAATATTCCCCATTCATTTGTTTTGGATTCCAGATATAATATTCTTTACAGAATGCACAACGAGCTTAAGAATCCAACTTTTGAGTATATGCTGGATTCTAAATTTTCTTATTCATGGAAGCGCAGCAGCCTGCTCTATGAAATGTGGTGCTTTATAAAAGTCTGCAGGATATTAAGTAAAACTTATGATATGGATTCGGATAAGTGGAACTTTAATAAAGAAAGATTATTTCCGTTTTTTGAACCAGAAATGAAAGTCAAATTTGAAAATGATACGTTAAGATTAGAAGTAATATATGACCAAATACTTTATGGAAAGGGAGAAAAAGAGCCGTTACGGATTGTTAAAAATCAAGAGAACAGAATACCGCATAATAGACCGGATATTGTAATCAATATTTTCTATAAAAAAAATGGATGGTATTTAGGAACGGTCATATTGGAATGTAAATATCGTAAATTAAGTTCTTTTTGGAATGGCAATAACGACCGATCAAGCTTAGAGCAGTTTCAAACGTATCTGAACAATGCCAGATCCAATATTTTGTTTGGTTCTCTGGGTCATCAGCTCAGAGCGAATCCGGTCAGGAAAGTGATTGTATTAACTCCGGATTCGACAGGTGATAATAAAATCAGTAATGATTTTGAAATAGTAGTCAAGGCATTAAAGCCTTCGGATAGTAATGAAATGCAGGATAATTTAGAAAAGGAGTTGGAGATACAAATAGCAGAAGTTTTAGATATGGCTCAAAAGTTATACTCACGGTAAATCATTGCGACCGTGAGTATAACCCAAAATACTCCTTTTCACTGTTTCAATATCAGAGTGCTGAGCACCTGCATCTTTTACCTTGTGCACCAATCCCTACTAATATGAATTCTTCTTTCTTGTATTCCTCTTTATATTCTTCATAGTATCTCATAGTATTAATTTGCTTTAAAGCGGTTTTGGCTAATTCCAATAATTCTTCCTCGCTATATTCTTTCTTTTTATAGCTTTCTTTTACTGCTTTTATCTCAATAATAAAAATAAAGAGGGTCAGGGATTCTTCCCTGTGGAAATTATGCAATACTGAACGTAGGGAAAGTATATGCAAATTTCGCCTGTGTCCGGACACAGACAGTGCTTGCTGTTTTTCTATATTTAACTGTAAAAATCTTGAAAAAGCCTTGAATTAAAGATACAATATGATAAGGGGACAGGAGGAATTTTATATGTACAATATTGGGATTTGTGATGATGAGAAAAGTACGTGTGCTGAACTTGAGAGCATGATTTTAGAATATAAAAAGGAAAACCAATTACAAATGGAAGTAGAGGTATGGTGTTCAGGTGAAAGTTTATGTAAAGATTTAAATAAAGGCAATAAATACGATCTGATTTTTCTAGATATTGAATTAATGGAATTAAATGGGATGGAAGTCGGAAATTTTATAAGAAATGAATTAGAGAACTATAAGATTTTTATTGTCTATATATCGTCCAAAAAAAGTTATGCGATGCATTTGTTTAAAACACATCCAATAGATTTTTTAGTAAAGCCAATCTGTCAAGAAGATGTAAATGGTGTTTTAAATGAATGTTTTAAAATATGGGAGAAGGAAAAGCTTTTTTTTGAATTTCAGAGAAACGGTAAACAATATAATCTACCATATGATGAAATAGTTTATTTTTGTAGTAATGATAAGAAAGTAAAAATAATTATTATTCATGACAAAGAAGATAAAGAAGATAAAGAAGAATTTTATGGACAAATAAAAAAAATAATATCATACTTGCCGTCTAATTTTATACTTATACATCAATCTTATATTATTAATTATAATTATATTAGTAAGTGTACATATGAGAAGATTGTTATGGTGAGTGGTGATACTTTAACGGTAAGCAAACCATATAGAACAGAGGTAAGAAAGAAAATATTAAACTATCAAAAGGAGCGAAAAAGAAAACATGTATAATATTTTGATTGTTCTTCTTACGAATGGCTTTAGGGTAATATTGATACGAAGACTAATGGGAATTTTTTTTGAAATAAAGAAATCAAGATATAAAGTGGAAATATTGTCATATATGGTATTTTACTTTTTAACAATTTTGTTTTATTATATTTTTCAATTACCTGTTGTTAATCTGTTTGTTAATGTATTTGGATTATTATTAATTACAAATAATTATTTAGGAAATATTAAGAGAAAAGCTTTTGTGGTAGCAGCTATTTATAGTATAAATATGGTTTGTGATACTATTTCAGTATTCTCGTTTTCGAATTATACAATAGGGCAGGATATTAGTGAGATATTCCAAATTTTTACGCTTTTACTTATATTGATTTGTCAAATAATAATTGAAAAATTAGTGAAAAAAAGAAGCAGAATTGAATTTGCACCACCTTATTGGTGGATTTTATTTTTGATTTCATTAAACAGTATTATTATGCTATTTTTTTTATTATATCGAAATATAAATGATCGCCTTTTGGTGGTAGTCGAAAGTATGGGAATATTATTTGTTAATATAAATGTTTTCTATCTGTATAATGCGCTTTTCAAAACCTATATTCAATTTTTGGAAAGAGAGAACTTGAAACAACAATTGGAAATTTATTCACATCAGTTGGAAATTATTATGCAAACACAAAATAGAATTCGTTCCTTACAACATGATATGAAACATCATATGAAAGAATTATATGCTATGGCTAAGAGGGATAAAAAAGAAGAAATGATGAGTTACCTTGACGATATGAAGGAATTAATGGACAATCCGAATGAATATGCTTATTCTGAAAATAAGGAAGTTGATAGTGTACTCAATTATATGTTACAGAAAGCTAAAGCAGAATTAAAGCAAGTGAATGTCAAAATAAGCATCCCGCAGAACTTGAAAATCTCAACATTCAATATGAATATCATACTTGGAAATCTTTTAGAAAATGCGATAGAAGCATCTATTAAATCTACAAATAAGACTTTAGATGTTACGATTAAAATGGAAAGAGGAATTCTATTTATCAATATTTCAAATAGTTTTAATGGTATCATTGAAAAGAAAAATGATAAGTTTACTACTACGAAACAAAACAAAGAGTATCATGGTATTGGCTTGGAAAACGTAAAAAAGATTGTGGAGATATATAATGGAGAAATGGAAGTAATGCATGAAAATAATCTTTTTGAAGTTATGATCATGCTATATATAGAATAGAAAAATGAGAAGAAATATGAAATAAAAAATGCTGTCATTTTTTGACAGCATTATTTAGATTATCTGAAAAATATTCTAAATAAATAAAAAAATGTTTTTTTTCGCTAAAAATATATGCTATTTTCGGCAAACAACAAAAGTAAATAGATAGATATGGTATTATGAACAAACCAAACGAGAGGAGGGAAGCAATGAAAAAGAGAAAAATAATAAAGGTAACTGGGAAAACTATAATTTCAATGGCACGTAAAATTGCAGAAGTTGATGCAAATACGGCATGCCCTTGGATTGGATATCAGTCTGAGTTGCCTAAAGATGTAAAAAAATTGCGCAAGTTTTGAGCAGTAAAATTAACCTAATTGAATTACTACAAGAGGAAGGGTGTTGCTCTCCAGAAGAAAAAGAGGTAATTACATATGGAATTGAGCAGGGTAGAAATCTCATTTTAAGTATTACAGCTACCCTACTACTGGGTACGATATTTAAAGTACCAGTAGCAGCAATTATTTTTTTAGCTACGTTTATCCCACTTCGAATGTATGCTGGTGGTTATCATGCAGATACACAATTAAGATGCAGCATATTATCAGTAGGGATAATTGCAATCAGTTTTTGGGCTTTGAGTAATGTACAATGGGATGTGCTTGGAAGTACTTTGTTATGTGTAATCGGTTTTGCAATTATATTCTTTATGGCACCTGTAGAAAATGACAAAAAGTGCCTAGAGGAGATAGAAAGATGTGTTTACCGAAAAAGAACAAGACATATACTGATTTTAGAAAGCATTATATTGTTATTTTCCTTGTATTTTGAGCAAAAGATGTTATTTAGTGCAATTACAATTTCTTTTTTGCTGGCAAGTATTTTATTAGTTATGGGTAATGTAAAATATCACAAAACCAGGAGGTAATGCAAAATGAAGAAAATTAAGGGATTAAAAGGGTTAATAGTGGGAATAGCCATTATGTCCTTTATGTTAGCAGGTAGCGCATTTGCTACTGACAGGCTGTCACTTATAAACAAGGAACTCTCAAATATCGACGAAGAGGAAGTTTTGGCGAATCTTTCGGCTAAAAGTTTCGATGAGTTAATCAATGACATAAATGTTTTGGGGGATAATGTGGATATGTCTGACTTGATTTTTCATGCTAGTGCTTTAGTTGAAAAGGCGGGTGAAATACCACAGGAAAAGATAATAAAAGAAATCATGGACGACACCAACACAAACAACGTAAGGGTTATCTTAATCCAAATCAATAGATTTTTAGACAATAGCGAAAGTAGCGAAGAGTTACTTGCACTATTAGAGCAAAAAGATGTTGATTTTGAAATCAAACGCAATGTTTTGTTGAATGTTTATAAAGATTCGCCCAAAGATGTAGCTGTCTATGAAAAAATAGCGTATGGGGAAGATGATAGACTTGCATTTCAAGCTATTAAAATATTAGATAATGTAGCTCCCGAAAAGGCAGATGCAATTTCTGATTCCATTATTCAAAACTATGATGGAATTGTAACGGATAAGGTGCGGGCGGCAATAAAAGTTAAAGCTTCTCATTTGGGAAAATCTTCCGCAATAAGCGAAAGACAAGATTTTATTAGATTTTGTGATAGCATTTTATTAACAGGTAAAACAGATGATTTAGTGGCTGATACTGTTATTTTTGCACTTTCAGATGTGATGAGCGAAGAAACCATTTCATACATTGTGACAAGTGATAAAATTGATAACACAGCCAAAACTTATTGTATTGATCAAAATTATATCGTACTAAGATCAATGCTTACTCAAAATGTTACAAACGAAAAGATAAGTGTTGTAATTGAAGCAATGTCAATCCATCCAATAAGTAATATGGTGGAACCTCTACAAACCACCTTATCTTCTCAACTTCGACAGCGTTCTGCTGAATCTACTAAGATGTCACGAGAATTGCAAGATATTATAAATTGGATAGATGAAAATGGAATAAACGCTACTAATAAATACTAAATTTTAGCCACAAAACAGAAAGGAGATACAATTATGTTTAAGTCAAAGAGGTTTCATGTTTTAGCCTTTATTCTTGCTTTTGTTATGATATTGGGAAGTAACATTATACCCACATCGGGCGCAACAGGCAATAAAGGATATGCAATACACCGTGATGGTGCTTTTTTTGGAACGACATGGCACGCAGGAATAATGGATGAACCAACTACAAGTTATTATCTGCCAGTGTTACATATTGGTGGATTGGGTGAAGGTGTTACATGGTGTTCGTGGGATGACTTCATTAACGGAAATACTTTCAAAGGTGTATATAAACCAACGGGCGGTATTTCGAGTGACGGCAGAGATTTGGTTGTGTCAATGGGGAGAAGTTTAAGAACGGAAGATTTAGGCTATACACCTATATCTCAAATTGACCACTTTGTAACTGACAGTAGTACATGGGTTTATCCAGAAGATTTATGGTTAATTCGTTGTGATGGAGTTGTAGAATACTGTTTTGAGTGGTATGGGTATCGAATCTATGGTAGTGATTCCCTATGGGATATTACCAGAGGCGGTTGGAGCAATCTGAACGAACATTCTTTAGCAAAAATAACGCCCAAAAGTCAAGCACAGAGCTATATGACGTTAGTTCAAAGCACAAAGCCATAATATACTGGTTGTAGACAAAGACTGTTTAATCTAGTTTCAAATTCAGGGTTTTCAACAGTTAATCAGGGGGTTTCGATATATGAAACCCCTACTTGCAATTTTTATAAGCGATTAAAAATCCTTATAAAATCCCATATAACAGATTTGTTGATATTTTTTTCGCATAAAAAGGAGGGGTGTTAATGAAAAAAATAGTATTAGGAGTACTTTTATTCATTACAACTATAGCAGCAATAATATTAAATTTTAATAGTGCTTTACAAGGTCGGACTGCCATATTATTTGATTTTTTAGTAACTGTCATTTACTTAGGTGTATGGATATTTGTTTTTTGGTATGCGATTAAACATAAAGAATATAATTTGCTTCTTCCCTCTATTGCGTTTTGGTTTATTAGTTTATTAACTGTAATTGGAACAATCATTATCAATATTAGCGATATGACTATAAATTTTTTAATTCCGTTTGTAATGGTGTTTCTTACGCCGTTATATGGAATTAGAATTTTGGGTGTAACCAATATAACGGCACTCATTATCATGGCTATAATTACAATTTACTTCATTGTTTATGGCTTATATTGTTTTGGGAAAGAGAAAGGAAAGTTTTTATGGAACTGAACAGTGTTATGCTTGGTGAACGGATAAAGAAGGTACAGAAGGAAGTAAATTTGTCTACAGTGCAATTTGCAGATCTTTGTGATTTGAGTTATGTCTATGCAAGAAAGATAAAATCTGGAGGAAAAACTCCTAGTATTCCAACGTTCTTACAAGGAGTTGGAGATATAAATAGCAGAAGTTTCAGATATGGCTCAAAAGTTATACTCACGGTAAATCATTGCGACCGTGAGTATAACCCAAAATACTCCTTTTCACTGTTTCAATATCAGAGTGCTGAGCACCTGCATCTTTTACCTTGTGCACCAATCCCTACTAATATGAATTCTTCTTTCTTGTATTCCTCTTTATATTCTTCATAGTATCTCATAGTATTAATTTGTTTTAAAGCGGTTTTGGCTAATTCCAATAATTCTTCCTCGCTATATTCTTTCTTTTTATAGCTTTCTTTTGCTGCTTTTATCTCAATAATAATTGGTAGATATATTTTTTTAAAATTATCTGTTGGGATCAGACTGATATCAAATCTGCCTAAGCCGGCTTCCCGATTGGAGCGGATCTTAAATCTGCCCAGCATGTAGAGAAAGGCTCCTTCCAGCAGACAATGATAGCTGTTCTCCCGTTCAGAAAAATCGTTAAAGCTGGATACCTGCATCAAGATGTCATTTAGTTCAGATTCAAAGTTTTCAATATTCTCTTCTGCCAGATAATTACATAGATTCTCTAATCGTTCTCCACCAGTACCTACGATACAGTCTATCATCGCTTGATAACCATACAGAACCTCTTCATTTGGTACTTTGATTTCAAAGAGATTTCCGCCCATTTTCTTAATCGGGCATAGATAACCTGTGTCAATCAGCAGGCTAAACATATGTGCTGGTCTATCTAATGTATCATAATCTATATTCTCAAAGACACTTTCTATTATAGTACTTCCATCTAATAACTTAAGAAGCTTGTTACGAAACTTTATATCCATCTTACTGATATTGCCTTTTAAAATAGCATTTGTTGCCGAATTAATCCAGTATGGTGACAAAAATAAATTACCTGTTTTATTGTAATCATCTAAAAACTTAAGAATGGAAACTGTATTGAACATATTTGGGCTTTCATCAAAATGATAACCATTATACATGTTATAAAAATCTTTTTGCATCTCTATATGATTCTGATTTAGCAGTTCTTTTACTTCTGATTCTGTAAATCCATAATATTCATAATAAAACGATTTAATCATGCCATAAACAGCCAAGTTATTCAAATCACTGAATCCAAGTTCTTTTCCGATTCGGCTCACACCTGTTAGAACTCCCATTTCCAAATATTCGTTTGACTTTAACAGCGTGCCAAATAACTTTTTGATAAGCCCTGCAATTTCTGCCCAATGAGGTGTTCCATATGTCTGATTGAGCAAGCTGTCGTATTCATCAATTAAAACGATTACTTTCCGATTGGTTTTTTTACTTAATATCTGTGTGATTTCTTTAATCTTATTAATTCTTATATATCCATCAGCAGTACATAGCTGCAGCTTCCTAAGTTCTTCAAATTGATATTTTTCGTATAATTGATGTACTTCGTTTTCAATAATGTCAATGATTGTTCTATTTATACTTTTTTCGCTGTTTGTAGTTACATCCTTAAGGTTAAGGGAAAGCACGGGATATTGATTTAAATATTCTTCAAATATCTGGGTTTTTTCTATATAGAGTCCCTTAAAAATATTTCTGGAATCTTCTGTCATATCAAAAAAATAACGCAGCATAGAAAGATTGAGCGACTTGCCGAATCTGCGAGGTCTTATAAATAGTAATACTTTTCGCTTATCATATTGCAGAAGGTCTTCAATCATTTTGGTCTTATCAACATATAAAAAATTTTCTTTTCGGACTTCTTTAAAATCATCAAGGGAAAAATTAATCTGATGTATGTCTCCTGTAATGTTTAAGGGATTAAGGGATTTATTAATACTCATTTATTTACACCTCCAGTATTTATCCAATGTCATTAAATTAAGAAATTATTTCCATTCGTCATTGCGAGCGAAGCAATCCAGTTGTGGTATTTAATTGCTTGAATATTAGTTTAACATTGAAACGGATTCATGTCTATATACAGATTTGAACAGTAACATTGAATTTAGATAAGAATCATGGTAATATATAAAACAACCAATGTAAGAAGGCAATCATACATATAGGATAAAGAGGAGAAAATGGGAAGGCAGATTAATATTACCAGAAGTGAATTTCAAAGAAGTTATAAAAATCATTATGTATTATACAAATATGGGGGGTATAGTATTTCACCAAAGACCCGTAGACTTCTTTTGTTTTACTCGGTGGAATGTGGTTTAAAGAGTCTGATTTTAAAGAATTTAGGTAAAAATTCATATGAGGAATTAAAGAGTTACAGTGAAAATAATCAACTCCGAGTTCATGGGCATGATATTAAAGCAATGGTACGAGAAGTTGGAATTGATCATGCATATCCTTTGAAAATAATTCGCCTCTTAAAAGAAGGCGGGGCTGTTTCTGTGGATCGTTTCAATGAACTATGGCGTTATGGAGCCGCGGTGGAAGATGAGGAAGAGGAAAAGAAAATAGAAACTACTTTGAATGAAATTGCAAAATGGATTGGAAAACGGCTTTAAGGAGGTGGCGAGATGGTTCGTTTTTTTACATGGCATGAAGTAGAGGTGTTTTTTCAAGAGCGGCGTTCTACATGGTAAGAGAGCTGGAATGATGTTCAGGTGTATAGCGATGAGGTGATAATTTATTACAATTCTCAAATAGATAACGCTGAAATTAATAAAAAATATTTGAAGGATTCTTTTACAAAAAATTATAATGTGAACGAAAATAAGATTTTGATTGATTTTACGCAAGAGTATCTTGATTTAAATTTTGAGGCAGATGAAGAAGGTTATAAGAAGAAGCGTCAATTTACACCGCTTTTTAAGGAAATATATATCAGGGATACCAAATCACAGAAAGAGGCAGGAGAATTACCGGGAGCTCGTATCATGGTTTTCCATTCCTATAAGGGAGGAGTGGGACGTACGTTATCCCTGATTTCTTTTTTAAGAGAATGTACAGGCAGATATGAAAATAAAAAAATTTTAGTGATTGATGCTGATTTGGAAGCACCAGGATTGACTTGGATGCTGGAGGGACAAAAGAATGCTTCTATCAGTTATCTGGATATACTTTCCGTGATGCATTTTGATAAGGTTACGGATACGGTTATCATGAAGATAGCAGAATTAGTAAAGATGTCAATGTTAACTGTAACAACAGAAAAAGTAAATGCAGAGCAATACTTTATACCGGTTTACCGGGAGAAAAAACAGGTTATGGATATTTTTTCAAGTCCGGAAAAGATTTTACTTACTCAGGACAACAAATTCTATATTACTGATACGATTTCCAGATTAGGCACTGCCCTTGGAGCGGATTTGGTACTTGTGGATTTGCGAGCCGGTATTACAGAGTATTCAGCACCTTATTTGTTTGATCCAAGGGTTGAGAAATTTTATGTAACCTCTACATCCATGCAGTCAATTAAAGGGTTAAATCAGATTTTAGAGCAAATTTACGGAAAGACGAGAACAGAGCTTTTGAACTCGAAAGTATTCCTGACCATGATTCCACTTACGATGAGAGAAGAACAAAAGCAGGAAATTGAGGATCAGATTCTGAAGGACATTGAAAAACAATTTGATACAGAGACTTCCACATTTTTGAGAGAAAATTATATTATCCGTCTTCCTTTTGAAGATGCTTTGATTCATATAGGAGATTTTCAATCCATATGCAATATCCTGCAGGAAAGCAGATATCACGTTATATGGGAGAACTTGCAGATGAGCTATTTGCTTTCGAGCGAGAAAAAACAGAGAATTTTAGTGAGAAGGAAGCAAGAAACATTCTTGAGCGATTGAATGCGATAGCAAATGAAGAAGTGACCGCTGAGGGCAACAACAACACAAATATGCTGGTTACTTCTTCAATAAAAGCATTGATAAAAAATTTTAAAACAGTACTTCCCAGAATTGTAATCCCAGGTGCGAAGGGTTCCGGAAAGACATATATTTATAAACAACTTTTATCGGCTAAAACATGGGGAGGCTTTGAATCTTTCGTAGAAGGATTTGAAAGTAATATGTCTGCGGATACGTATATTTTTCCATTAGTCGCATCGCTGAATATAAAAAACATAAACAAACTGATAGAAGAGTGCGTGGGAAATATAAAATTTGATGATTTTACAATGAAACCAAGCTATGTGAATGATAATTTCAGACAACTTCAAATATATTCCGATAGGATAGATCCTCCTGCCCTAAGTGAGTGGATAGAAAAATGGATAGAAATTATATTAAAGTACTTTCAGTAATAAATTCAATCATTTGTCAGAACTGGATCAATATCTGGAAGAACAGCAAAAAAAAATAATTTTTATGATTGACGGGCTGGAAGACATATTTATGAATGCTCAAAATGATAGGAAGGATAATTGGAAATATGCAATACGGGCAATTTGCCAACACATAATTAATGATTTGGATAATTTAGATTTTGGAAATATCGGTATCATTGTATTCGCCAGAAAAGATATGCTGGACGATGCAATTGATACGAATAATGAACAGTTTAAAAATCTTTATCAGAATTTTGAATTGAACTGGAGTCAGACAGAAGCCCTGCGTCTGGCTTTATGGCTGGCAGCCAAAGCTTATCCGGAGATTGCAAAGAATATTAATATTCTGACTGCAGCAAAAGAAGTGATTGTAGAAAGGCTTACAAAGCTTTGGGGATTAAAATTAGGGAAGTTAGATTCACGAGAAGCGTTTTCCGATAGGTGGATTATAGCTGCATTATCCGATTTTACAGGACAGCTGCAGAGTAGGGATATTGTAAGGTTTTTAAAATATTCTACCCAATCATATCAGGAAATGAAGTTTATATATGATGACCGTTTGATTATGCCGATTGAGATTAGAAATGCCATGGAACCTTGTTCCAAAGATAAGTTAGGTGAGATTAAGACAGAAATGAAAGTAATCCATACCATTTTAGAAAAATTCTTGAAGATAGAACCCGAGAAAAAACTACTTCCTTTGACTTTGGATAGAATCGATTTGACTGGAGAGGAAATTAACCGATTGGAATCTCAAGGTTATCTGAAAATTTCGGATAAAAAATATTACCTGCCAGAGATTATCCGGCTTGCATTAGGATTTAAATATGAGAAGGGTGCCAGAGCTAAAATACTTTCCCTATTGGTACATTAGTAATAGGAAAAATGAAGCAATCTAGTACAGCATTGCATAAATAGCGAATATTTTATTTAGTGATATTTGCGCAATGCTGTACTAGTTTCAATAAATACGGAAGATTCTGGATTGCTTCGTCACTACGTTCCTCCCAATGAAGGCTTTATTATTTTGCTAAAATATCCACAAAGCACTGATAATCAGGAAGAGGCATATCAGGATACAATGCCTTTACCTCTGCCACACCTTGTATTGCACCCCAAAATGCTACTGCCAGTGAGATAGGAATTCCATCTTTTATGACACCTGCTTTCTGCCCTTCCTCAATGATAGGAATGGAAGGAGAAATATTATCGCTATTTTTAATTTGCTCACCATAGGCTTCCGGCAGAAGATGGGGGTTCTTATAAACATAGGACATGAGCAGAAAAATCTTTGCTATAACAGGCTCTTTTTCGAGATACTCCATAATCCCCTTTGCGGTTTCTTCGAAAAATGCAAGGGGATTTGTACTATCTATCTGATAAACGGAAGTAGGGCCGTAAAACCCCATCTTCACCCACTCCATTAAAATTGCTTCCTTCGTCGAAAAGTAGTGAAATAAAAGTGACTGACTGATTCCGACTGCTTTTGCAATTTCTTTTGTGGTCGTACCTTCATAACCTTTTCTGATAAATAAATCAAGGCTGGCATTTAATATTTCCTGACGTCTGTTATTATCGCTCAAACTGACATGACCTCCTGTAATCCTGTTTTTTGAACTTTTCGCTTATATCCGTTTAAGATAAGTTCAAATATAATAACTAAAGTAACCGTGATGATAAAATAAGGCAAAAATCTTAAGCGAACAGGAATATAACTGTTTCCGCCTTTTGAGAGCATAAAGAAAATGATATTCATAATAAAGTAAGTGTAAATATAACCGACAATCCCACCTATATATGCCGTTATACGGTATTTGTGAAACAGAACATAATTGCAGTCCCTGTTACTATATCCATATGTTTTCATGAGCGACAAGTGCTTTTTATTGCTGTCTGTCAGGGATTTCATGGCAAGCTGAATCGTAACGCCGCCCATAACCGCACCAATAAGGATAAAAATCATGGATAATAGTGTATAGGTCTGTTTCTGGGATAAAATATTTGCTTCCAGATCCTGCCTGCCTGTAACATACAGATGCTTAGCCGAATCAAAGCTTACTTGTTCTCTTGTAAAGTAGCCATTATATTTATCTGTTTGGATTATATCACATTTTTCCAAAAATTCCAAGGTTGTATAAAGTGCAGTTCCAAAAAGTGTCTGATCGACCCCGGTGATTTTGGCAGACAGATTTTTCTCGCCTATTGTAAGGGTCACAGTATCGCCTGTGTTCAAATCATACTTCGTGCTGAGCCATTGATTGATAATGATTCCATCGGCAGGATGAAGCGGTTCACCCGACACGGAGCTTTTAAGCGGGAGATAATCCTCATAATCTGAGTTTAAGTACACAATTTCACAGCTGACCGAGGAATTGTCATTTACAGGAGTTAACCGTGCACTGCAGGAATAGTAAGCTGCGTCAGAGATAGGTTCATCGGACGGATATAATAATCTTACATTATTTTCATACTGTATGCCATCCATTGTGGTTTTCAGTAATTCATCCGGAATATTCATTATGGAAAAGTCCATCATTAATTCTGCCGTAAATAAAAAGCCGGTGAAGAATACAAAAAAGATATTAGAGTATTTTCCCCAAAAAACGGACAGAGATGCTGAACGGATAAAGGAATGATCCTTTTTTCCGTAATGCTTCAAAATTTTATTTATCTTGACCGTATCGTGCCGGGTGATCATATTAAGTGCAGGTTCTCTCAAATAATAAAGTGCCGAAAAGAAGGCAAAAAAAGCAGATATGACAGTGGGAAGTATGGTAAATCCTAAAAACAGTCCGGGATGGATATCATTTTGATAATCCGGCAAAAGAAGAGAAAAATTCATCAATGCCGTAACCTGCGGCGAGACCAGTAAGGCTGCCATATATCCAAGTACTGCACCAAAGAGAACAAGAATGCCGTAATAAGTATAATTAAGAGCAATACGAAAATTACGGTATCCCATAGCTTTTAAGATGCCCATGCTGCCTTTTTGTGCTTCCATATTTTTTCCGATGGAGAGAAGTAGTGTAATCAGTGCGGTGGAACCTAAAAATATAGCGGTAACTGCCATAATCATAAGATTTAAGTTTCTTTTAGTATTGACTGCTTCCATAATCATTGAATTTTCATCCGCAAGCATCAAATAGGAAAAACGGCTGTCTCCAAACATATTTTCCATTTTCTCATCATCGGAGGGATTGTGGAATACTGCCTTATAAAATATTGTTTCTTCACCGCTAAGGGTATGATATGCGGCATCCGTAAATAATACCAATCCTTGGTCTTCAGCATGATAGCTTGTATTGTAAGTGATCTGCGGAGAAATATAGTCAGGGAGCGTAAAGAATCCTGTAATTCGGTAGACTTGCTCTTGTATAATCAAGGTTTCTCCTAAGTTTAGACCGGATTGTCTTGCATAATTAATATCTGCCGCAATTTCATTTTTTTCTTTAGGTGCAGTTCCTGAATTAAATACAGGGCAGTTAATGGTACGCCTGACAGACAGAGCACGGAAGGTGACAGTATCCTGCTCAATGATCTTATAACCGGCTGCTTCGTAAGAAAAATCATATTCATCTGCCAAAAGTCCGGCATAAATATCAGCCGGCTGGCTGCTGTCATTAAATCCATATGAGTTTGGAATAAATGTGAAATCTTCAATATTAGCATCATCATATTTACTGAGAGAATGGTTCAGGTTCTGTTCATATATGGAAAACAGGGCAGAGATGCCAACTGCTACCATAGTTAAAATTGCAATAGAAAAAGATTTCTTTAAATCATTATAATGAATCATATTTGTCATTCCTCCTTACCAGCCTATTTCATCGGCAGAAACAGGGTTATTTTCAACGATGCTTTTGATCTTTCCGCTGTTCATTCTGATTATTTTTGTTGCCATGTCTGCAATGTTTTCATTATGCGTTACCATAATCATGGTAAAACGACTTTCTCTTTGAATATTTTCAAGATATTTTAAAATCTGACGTCCGGTCTGTTCGTCAAGGGCGCCGGTCGGCTCATCAAGAAAAAGTACCTCCGGCTTTTTGGTCAATGCCCGTGCGATTGCTACCCGTTGCTGCTGAAGCCTGAAAGCTGGTATGGCATCCGGTTTTCCAGACCTTCCAATCCTAAGGCGGAAATAATATCATCAAACTTACGGTTTCCCATAAGGTCTGCTCCCATCCTGATATTTGCCCGCACATTGATTGTGGGCAGCAGATAATATTGCTGAAAGATAAAGGTAAAGCTTATCTTTTCTGAATTTCACTAATGCTTTGCTTTCTCCTTTGTTAAATAATGCTGTTAAATCTTCATTGTCATACATTATTTTTCCATCATCTGGCTTCAGTAAACCGGAAAGACAGTTCATCAATGTAGTTTTTCCTGAGCCGGAAGGACCGAGAATGACCACAAAATCATTATCTGCAATGGTAAAGGAAACCTTATTTAGTGCATAGAGTTGGTTTTCTCCGTTGTCATAGGTTTTGGTAAGATTTTTAACGTCTATCATGAGTATTCTCCTTTTTGTTGATTGATTAATCAATTAATGTTTTTCTATAATATAGCATTGATTGATTAATTAGTCAATATCTTTTTTATATAAATTATAAAATCATGTAACAGTTCAGCCATACATTCATAATTTGGCAGATTGTGTATTTTGGCTTAAAATTGACACCTTGACTGCCAAATTATATAAATTTTCTGCATGGCTGAACTGTAAAAAAATAAATTTAATTTATATTGATAGTAAATAAGATTTTAGGTATGATTGATTTATGGCATTGCTATTTGCAGCTGTAATGATGGATTAAGACCTGTTATCTTCGGATTGGAAGCAACAGATAAAGAAGCACATATTGAATAGGAACTAATTCGATAAAAAGCATGAAATATATTTACGCAAGACTGTATTAGGCTCTAACTCCTTCTACATGAATTAAACGGGCATATTGATATATATAGGTATTTAATGATCTGTTATCCCAATCATCGCTATGGGAAGCAATAAGAATTTCAGGATGGGTGTTTACAACAAAAAGAGAGTGATGGAAAACAAGACCGTTAAAGCTTAATTGGATTATATCACCTATTTGCGAATATTCCAGCGGTAATTCTGTACCATAAGGTCCGATGTCTTTATTAGCAGTTAAGAATTGGTATAAGTATTCAACACCAGACCATGCAGCAGCTCTATTATTCGGTGAATTGTAATACCATCCGGTATTGTAGGTATAATTCATGATACCGCATCCGGCATACAGACATTGTGATACGAAACTGGTACAATCACCGCCTGTTTGACTGAAATCATAGTAGGCGGGATTACGGTCATACGCCCATTTATGGGCATATTCCACTGATTTATTGCGATCATAGGTCATAAGATTTATCTCCTTGTATTAAATATATGCGGGTGAAGCAGGTATGGAACTATACTCACAAAAGAAATGAAATGGGTTCGAACTACAAAATTAGGCGGTGGGTTTGTATATTTGACATAAATATTGATAGTCAATTAACTTATGGAGGAATTGATATGAGTGATGTTAAAAAAACAATAGAAATACAAAGAACTTTCTTTAATACCGGTAAAACAAAGGATATTAACTTCCGTATTGCCAAATTAAACTTATTGCGTAATGCAATCAAGAAGTATGAAAATGAAATTATAAATGCATTAAGACTTGATTTAAACAAGGCACCATTTGAAGCATATGAAACAGAAATCGGAATTGTATTGGAAGAAATCAGGTATACAATCAGATATATATCAAATTGGGCAAAGCCAAAACATGTTAAAACACCCATGATACATTTTCCTTCCTCCAGCTATATATATAACGAGCCTTATGGTTCTGTTTTAATTATGTCGCCATGGAATTATCCCTTTCAATTGGCAATAGCACCACTGGCAGGAGCAATAGCAGCCGGAAATTGTTCCATTGTAAAACCATCAGAGTATTCTTTCTATACATCTGAAATCATAGAAAAAATCATTATAGAAATTTTTGATGAATCTTATGTTGCGGTTGTGCGCGGCGGAAGAGAAGCCAATAAATCATTATTAGACGAAAAATTTGACTATATCTTTTTTACTGGCAGTCCTCAGGTGGGAAGGGCAGTAATGGAATCTGCATCAAAACATCTCACACCGGTTACCTTAGAACTTGGAGGAAAAAGTCCGTGTATTGTAGATCATACAGCAAATATAAAGCTGGCTGCTAAAAGGATTGTCTGGGGCAAATTCCTGAATGCAGGACAAACATGTGTTGCACCGGATTACCTTCTTGTTCACAAAAATGTTAAAGAGAAGCTTATTCGTGAAATGAAACATTATATATCGGTTTTCTATGGCAGCAGCCCGGAAACAAATGCTGATTATCCTAAAATCATAAACCAGAAACATTATAAACGTCTTTTTGGATTAATGGAGAGCGGGCATATAATTGCCGGAGGACAGTTTAATGAAGCCTCAAGGCAAATTGCACCGACACTTCTTGACGGTGTCACTTGGGAAAGTGCCATAATGCAGGAAGAAATTTTTGGACCATTGCTTCCTATATTAGAATTTGGAAGTCTGCGGGATGTACTTACCATGATTAATAAACGCCCGAAACCTCTTGCTTTTTATTTTTTTACTGAAAGCAAGAAAAATGAGGCTTATGCAATTCGCACGGCATCATTTGGTGGAGGATGTATTAATGACACGGTTATTCACTTATCGAATTCAAACTTACCATTTGGCGGTGTGGGAGAAAGTGGTATGGGTCAATATCACGGAAAGAGCAGCTATGATACCTTTACACATTCGAAAAGTATTATAAAAAAGTCAAATCTGCTGGATATTTATTTGCGGTATCCGCCATTTAAGAATCATTTAGGGTTATTAAAGAAAATTATGAAATAGTATTCTGTCAACTAGGGCGTGTCTGATTGCAGGAATGAATTTTCAACCTAAAGTAGTATATACCCAACAGCTCTGGCTGCGGGGTATTTGACTTGCATTAAGAACAGAACTTATGATAGAATGAAAGTGATACTTGCGGACATAATTTTTAAAGAGTGAGGTAACTTCTTGTTAAGAGATCAAAAAAAATATTTATTATTACTATCAGAAAAATATCCATCGATTCAGGCAGTATGCAGGGAAATCATAAATTTAAATGCGATTTTAAACCTTCCCAAGGGAACAGAACATTTTATCAGTGATCTTCATGGAGAATATGAAGCTTTTTGTCATATCCTTAATAACTGTTCCGGAGTAATAAAAGAAAAACTAAATCAATTATTTGCAGAACGTCTGAGTAAGGACGAGTTACGGGAAATCTGTACTTTGATTTATTATCCGGATGAAAAGCTTTCCATTATAAAAGCACAAGGGAAAAATCATGATGACTGGTATCGGATGATTTTAAACTATCTCATAGAATTTGCAAAAATGCTTTCTTCAAAATATACACGTTCAAAAGTGAAAAAAGCATTACCGAATGAATTCAGTTATATCATTGATGAGCTGCTCCATGCCCAGCAGGATGAGGATGACAACCAGGTTTTATACCATGAAAAAATTCTGGATACTATTATAAAGACGGACAGCGCAGATGAGTTTATCGTAGCTTTGTCTGAACTGAACAAGCGGCTGGCAGTGGATCATTTACATATTATTGGAGATATCTTTGACCGTGGAGGATGCGCAGATAAAATTTTGGATTTACTGATGGAATATCATTCTCTGGATATTCAATGGGGGAATCATGACATTGTGTGGATGGGCGCTGTAGCCGGCAGTGAAGCGTGTATAGCAGCGGTGGTCTATACCAATATTAAATATAAGACCATGGAGATTCTGGAAAATGGATATGGAATCAGCCTGCGGACACTTACCCTGTTCGGAGAACGGACCTATCAGAATAAGGAACCGATGGAAGCTGCATTAAAAGCAATTTCAGTCATTTTATTTAAACTGGAAGGACAGATCATAGAGGCACATCCGGAATATGAAATGGATAGCCGGAGACTGCTCCATAAAATTGATTATAAGACTCAGAGTATATCCATTGACGGAAAGACATATGTTCTGAATGATGTTGATTTTCCCACGGTAGATCATGATAATCCGTATCAGTTGTCTCCGGAGGAAAAAGAAATCATGGATGAACTCAAAAATGCATTTGCCAACAGTAAAAGGTTGGGAAAACATGTGGAGTTCCTATATGAGAAAGGTGCAATTTATCAGCGTTATAACTCAAATCTTTTGTACCATGGCTGCGTACCGCTGGATCAGGATGGAAATTTTTCTGGTATCAGAATAAATGGAGTTATATATAAAGGAAAAGCCTATCTTGATTATGCAGATAAGATAGCAAGGAGAGCTTATTCCAAGGAGCACAGTGCATCCGATCTTGATTTCATGTGGTATTTATATTGCGGCAGAAAATCTCCTTTGTCGGGAAGAAATATAAAAACATTTGAAAGAACTTTTATTTCTGACCCGGAAGCATGGGTAGAAGAAGCAGATGATTATTATAATTTCTATCTTACAGAAAAAACATGCAATATGATATTGAGAGAATTCGAATTGTACTCGGAACATTCGCATATAGTAAACGGTCATACACCGGTAAGGACAACCAAAGGAGAATTGCCTGTTCGTGCAAATGGGAAGATGCTGGTAATTGATGGAGGGATGTGTAAAAATTATCATGAAACAACCGGGATTGCAGGATATACATTGATTTGCAACTCCCATGGCATGCGTATAAAAGCCCATCAGCCTTTTGGAAATATATACAAAGCTTTGAGGGAGAATGCGGATATAGAGTCAAATGCGGAAACAATAGAAACATTGCCTTATCGGGCGATGGTGGAGCATACGGATGTTGGAAGGCAAATCCTCCAAACCATAGATGATTTGAATTTACTGCTGAATGAATATCGGCAGGGAGAAATTGAAGTGAAGAAAAAGTAGAAAGATGTGCAGATTATTTCGTTACAAGTCTTAAGCATAAGTTTAAAATCCCCCTGATGACAGGGGGATTTTTATAAAAACATAGCAATTTTTATTAAGACGAGGTCTTTAACATCTGATATAATGAGTGATATACTACTTTAGGTTGAAAATTCAATCAAGCGGGCATTAAAACCCATATATTAAAGCTTTTCATGCCCGCTTTTCAGAATTTTCTAACCTAAATAGTATAGCAATTCCACTTAGAATATGTTCTCTCAGCGGGCAGAAGGCTTGAATATATGGGCTTTTACCCGCTGAGAGATTATAAATTCTTAGGGGAATTGCTATAGTAACAGTTCAGCCATATATTCATAAATTAATGGATTGGACATTTCGGTTTATGATTAAATAATGAACGGAGCGTGAAATAATGGGAGATGATAACATCATTAATAGCATTATAGATTATATAGAGGATAATCTAAATAGTAAGTTGACATTGGATGAAATTGCTGAGAAAGCAGGCTATTCAAAATTCCATTTGAATCGATTGTTTTCAGATAAGACCGGATGTACACTTCATAAATATATTCAAATGCGTAGACTTACAGAAGCCGCTGAAAAACTTGTCCATACAAAAAAACCTATT
Organism: Holotrichia oblita; assembly: GCA_023690525.1. Taxonomy (NCBI): domain Eukaryota; kingdom Metazoa; phylum Arthropoda; class Insecta; order Coleoptera; family Scarabaeidae; genus Holotrichia; species Holotrichia oblita. The sequence continues at coordinate 1,485 of JALQSN010000380.1, read as the reverse complement.
ATTGAGATAGCTTATGAAGCGAATTATAATTCACAGCAGTCATTTACTCTTGCGTTTAGGCAAGTATATTTTTGTACACCGCAAAAATATAGAATGATAGGAGTTCATGATCCTCAATTGAACAGATTTACCATAAGCAATCGCTTTACATTGTTTTATAAACAAACTATGGGAAGTGAGGTTATGGCAGCATGAGTACAATACCATATGTAATTGAACAGACAAACAGAGGGGAAAGAAGTTACGATATATACTCCAGACTTTTGGCTGACAGAATCATTTTTTTGGGAGAGGATGTAAATGATATTACAGCCGGCTTAATTACGGCACAGTTATTGTTTTTGGAATCCCAAGATCCCGATAAGGATATAAATCTTTATATTAACAGTCCTGGTGGCTCTATAACGGCAGGTTTTGCCATATATGATACAATGAATTATATCAAGTGTGATGTATCTACAATGTGTGTTGGACTGGCAGCAAGTTTTGGTTCCTTTTTACTTGCAGCCGGTACTCCCGGAAAACGATTTGCTCTGCCGAATTCAGAAATTATGATTCATCAGCCTGCTATATCGGGCGGTGTCAAAGGTCAGGCCAGTGATATTAAAATAGTATCTGATCATATGCAAAAAAGTAAGCAGAGATTAAACCGCCTGCTTGCGCAGAATACCAGTAGAAACCAATTGAGGAAATAGAACGTGATACTGACCGGGATAATTTTATGACTGCAGAAGAAGCCAAAGCTTATGGACTGATTGATGCTGTTATATCAAAAAGGTAGCATTATATTTATAATTTATGAAATTTAACCTCCCAAGCAAGTCCCCCGCCTCTTAGGCGGTGGGTGGGGACTTGCTTGTCTCAGTGGGAATACGAGCACACTGAGATGGCAGCGGAAGCTGCTCGACGAAACTGTGTTTCGTCGGGAGGTTATGAGCATGCGAGGAATAAGATTCCTCGAGCGAAGCGGATTGCGAATATCCGATTTGAAAAAAAGGTTAAAATACGGAAGTAATTCTCTTTATGATTGAAGCGATCAGGAGAATTACTTCTATATCCGAGTTTAACACTTTATCAAACATAAAATCCCATGTAATGCAAGTGAACACTGCAATACACGAGATTTTTAATTACAATAAAATTGTAGTGTATAATCGTTTAACAATTCTTTGTCTAGGTTGTTTAGGAATATCTAAAATATAACTTCCTAAATTTTGGTTGAGGGAATTGCCCCTGTAATTCCAGTTACCTAACTTGATTTGCAATACACTATTTCAAAATTTGTGGTTTTATATTTTAGATATTCCTTATCTTTGTTTCTATAGCTTTCTACTAAATACACATAACTATATTTATTTGTTTTACCTTTTGTTATTTTTATCATACATATACATTACAACACACTACAAAAAAAATCAAGCTTTTTTATATGTCATTTATATTACAAAAAGCACTTATTTCTAAGTGTTTCTATCATTCATTTAT